>JAJOOS010017203.1:0-24096 GCA_029582725.1 Solanum chiquidenum
TCCAGATTAGAGGAAGAGGCTATGCTAAAGCTTGGTGATGGGGCTGAAATTAATGATGCTTTTCCAGATGAACATGTATTGGCTGCTTCTCATGATTTGATTCCTTGGTTCGCAGACTTTGCTAATTATTTGGCAAGCGATATTGTGCCCCGGATTTGTCTTTTCACCAAAGGAAAAAGTTTATTCATGATGTGAAGAAATTCTTTTGGGATGAGCCTTACTTGTATCGTAGTTGTGCTGATGGGATTATTTGTCGCTGTGTACCCGAGATTGAGATGTTGAGTGTACTTGAAGCATCTCATTCATCGCCTGTTGGTGGGCACCATAATGGTATTCGAACTGCACATAAAATTCTGCAGTGTGGGTATTACTGTCCTACTATCCACCAAGATGCTCATGATTTTGCCAAGTCTTGTGATCGTTGCCAGATAGAAGGAGGGATTTCGAAGAGGCAAGAGCTTCCCATGAATCCTATATTGGTGATAGAGTTGTTTGATGTATGAGGCGTCAATTTTATGGGTCCATTTGTGAGTTCACATGGGATGAAGTATATTCTTGTTGCGGTTGATTATGTATCAAAGTGGGTGGAAGCAGTTGCGCTCTCCAACAATGAAGGTAAAAGTGTCACCGTATTCTTGAAAAAGAATATCTTCTCCAGATTTGGTACACCGAGGTCTATTATTAGCGATGCAGGTTCCCACTTTTGTAATAAGTTGTTCAAGGCACTACTTGAGAAATATGGTGTCCGCCATAATGTAGCCACTCCTTACCATCCACAGACTAGTGGGCAAGTTGAAGTGTCCAACAGAGAAATCAAACAGATTTTGGCAAAGACTGTAAATGCTAATAGAACGGATTGTTCAAGAAAGCTTGATGATGCTCTCTGGGCCTATCGCACTGCATACAAGACCCCCATAGGTATGTCTCCTTACCAACTTGTAAATGGTAAGTCTTGTCATTTACCGGTAGAACTAGATCATAAGGCGATGTGGACAATGAAGAAGCTAAATTTGGATTGGGGCGCTGCATCTAATCAAAGAATGAATCACTTGAATACGCTAGATGAGTTTCGCCTAAAAGCTTACGAAAGTTCAGCCTTGTACAAAGAGAAGATGAAGCGGTATCATGATCAAAGAATTGAAAAGCGAGAATTTGTGGTTGGTGATCTTATGCTTCTATTCAACTCTAGGTTGCGCTTGTTTCCAGGAAAACTCAAGTCCAAATGGACTGGGCCATTTTTTCTCACAAAAGTGCTTCCCCATGGAGCGGTTGAGCTTGAGAATAGTGAAGGAACAAGCTTCATGGTAAATGGCCAAAGAATCAAGATCTATCTGGGAAATGCTGAAAGTGTGCAAGAAGTGATTGAGGCCTACAATCTTGATGAAGTCTGAGTAATCAAGAAACTTGCGTCGTGCCGCGACGTTAAATCAAGTGCTGCTTGGGAGGCAACCCAAGATGTACAATCTAGCCAACGATAGGTTTCTATTTTCCATTTAGTAGTTGTCTTTGTTTAATTGCGTCTCTGTATCAATTTAGATAGGTGTTTTAGTTTTTTTTAACGTTGGCTAGAATTAGCATAGAGTCCGTGTCTAAAAAGTGTCCAGAAAATGTAAAAAGAATAGCCTATTGGTTGCTACATGTGCAGGTACGCCATGAAAAATCTGCAGAAGATGGTCTGGTGCAGAGGTCTACGGACCCCATTGACGGTCCGTCGATCGATCCACAGACCGTGGATGGTGTCCGTAGATCCCAGGTAAGCCCTTAAACTTTTCAAAGTATAAGTGTGATCTACGGTCCTAATCTACAGACCGTAGATCGACTCCCGGACCGTAGACGGGGTCTATTGGGTCCAAACCCTAAATCTGTCTGACCCGACCCGGACTCCTTTATTTAAAACTCTCTTAATTTTAAAACATTCCCACTTCCCTCCATTCACTCTCGAACCGTTTCAAACATTCAATAATCTCCTTAAATCACTTCATAACCCCTCCATAAAATCATCCTTTCCAGCCCCCCCATAATTCCCAAAAATTCCTTTCCATCCCAAATACAACTCATTCCATATTCCAAAGTCCGGTGTTGGGTTAGTAAAGAAAAGGTGATTCTTTGGTCTTGCTAAGCTTAGTGTCGTTACACAATCACCCCACTCCTCGTTGCTTGTAAGGTAATAGACTTTCCCCTCACTTTGAATTTCGGTTCATAGATTGAATATAGAAAGTCGGGAGTAGGGTCTTGACCTTGGCTAATTGTTAGATGAAATTGCATGATAAAATTGGTAATTACAATACCCTTGGAACGATAGATAGTGATTGTGTTGCCTTGTTGTTTTCAATTATAAGTCTAAATGTGAGTTTCGACTTAGGGTTCCAAAGTTTGTCTTAAATACTTGTTAAAATAATTAATAGGAATCCTGAGAATGACAAACTAGCATGCTCCATTGTTGAAATGCATGGTTAGACTAGGATATTGTTGAACATGGTCTAAGATGTGGAATCCTAGATCAAACCCATGATTCCAATTATCCATATTAGGTCTTTTTTCACCATAGAATCTATATCAAAACCCCTCCCCATCAATATTTACCCATTCCATTATGTTCTATGGATCGAAAAATGGATTCGGGGAGTGAAAAACCTACATTTAGCCTAAAAAATGGTGAAAAATGAGTAAGAGTCGCCTGGGGTTCGTTCCTTAGCTCTAAAAGTCAAAAAGTGCATAATAAGGTCGTTTAGGGGTTTATTAATGACTTTAAGTCACGTCTGGCCCGCCATAACGCCACCCATCCCGCTTCAGCGGCGGCACCAGAGCGACAACACTTAACGCCAAAGCGGTAAAAATGAAACAGAGAGCTATTTTGAGAAATCCAAAATCCTCATTTCACAACACACCTCTAACCAACGACGCTAAGAAAATACCCTTTGCGCTAAGATCGATTTCGGGAGTTCCACTTGCCCAAATTCAATTCCGTAAAGTCATACAGATTTCTTAACGAGTTATCTAACTACTCATGTAATCAAAACCATAATTAATTCACCCGATTGTTACTAGATTTCCCCACACCTCAATGACTCCGATGCCATCTAAATCTGGATTAGGTTGGGAAATCCAAAGTTACAATGAAAAAGTTTTTCGACCAAAATTTTTTCCCCGTTGGATTTTCTATAACGACGGAACCCGGTCGTTACAATAGATACCAATTTACCCATCAGTCGTCCCCGAGTGACAAACTTAGGAAAAATAGGCTAAGGAAGGAATAAAGTAGTACCTGAATCGACGAACGATTGGGGATACTTTTCTCGCATGTCCCTCTTGGTTTCCCAAGTAGCTTTCTTAACTGGAAGATGCTTCCATTGAACTTTCACGGACTTATCTCCTTGGTCCTCAACTTACGCACATCACGATCAAGAATTGCAATCGGTTCTTCCTCATATTAGAGGTCATTGTCTAACACTATTGAGTCCCATTTAATGATATAATCTCCATCACCATGATATCTTTTCAACATAGACACATGAAATACCGGAGGAACACCAGATAGATTAGGAGGTAGATCCAATTTATACCCCACCGGCCCTACACACTCAAGAACCTTAAAGAGACCAATATATCGCGGACTTAGCTTGCCTTTCTTGCCAAATCTCATCAACCCTTTCATGGGTGATACCTTAAGAAGAACATTCTCCTCGGTTTGAAATGCCATGTCCCTTACCTTATGATCCGAATACTTCTTCTGTCTACTCTGGGCTTCGAAAAGCTTAGCTTGAATACTCCTCACCTTATCTTGAGCATCCTTCACTAAATCAACCCCCAATGGTTTCACATCTGCAGCGTCAAACCATCCTATGGGTGATCTACATCACCTCCCATAGAGTGCTTCAAATGGTGCCATATTTATGCTGGAGTGATATTTATTATTATAAAAGAATTCACACAAAGGTATGAATTTATCCCAATGCCCTCCAAAATCAATCACACATGCCTTCAACATGTCTTTTAACACTTGAATAGTCCTCTCTGACTGCCCGTCTGTCTGTGGATGGAAGGATGTACTAAAAGTTAGTTGTGTGCCCAATTCATCATGCACTTTCCTCCAAAACTTGGATGTGAATTAAGTACCACAGTTTGAGATGATAGAAAGGGGCACTCCATGCAACCTTACTATCTCTTTCACATAAACCTTAGCCAATTGTTCAGCATTATAATCTATTCTTACAGAAATAAAATTGGTTGACTTAGTCAATCTGTCCACAACTACCCAAATAGAATCAAACTTCCCCAAAGTCTAGGGAAGACCGACCACAAAATCCATATCTATTCTTTCCCACTTCCATTCCGAAATTGGCATTCTTTGAAGTATACCTGCCGGCCTTTAATGTTCGTATTTCACTTGTTGGCAATTTTGATACTTAACCACAAACTCTGCTATGTCTTTCTTCATGTCCGACCACCAATAAATTTGCTTTAGATCTCTATACTTCTTGGTCACACCCGGATGAATAGAATATCGTGAACCATGTGATTCTGCCATTTTTTTTTTGAATCAAGTCATCAACTCGAGGAACACCAATCCTCCCCTTAACACTGAGTACACCATCCGCATCAAGAGTGGTCTCTTGTGCCTTACCATTCGCCATCTTCTCATTGAGTTCATTCAAATTTTCATCCTCTAATTGTTTGGCCTTGATCTCTTCAATGAATGTGGCCTTAACTTCAGTGCTAGCTAACACCCCACCTCTTTCTGAGATGCCCAACTACAGGAACTTAGACTCCAAAGTCTGAATTTCACTAGCCAAAGGTCGCTTGGTTACGCTCAAGTAAGCTAAACTACCCATACTCACCGGTTTTCGACTCAAAGCATCTGCCACTATATTAGCCTTACCCGAATGGCATCGAATTGTCACATCATACTCTTTGAGTAACTCCATCAACCTTCGATGTCTCAAATTCAGATCCTTTTGAGTGAACACATGCTGCAAACTACGATGATCAGTAAACACTTCATACTTAACGCCATAAAGATAATGCCGCCAGATCTTAAGAGCAAATACTACCGCTGCCAACTCCAAGTCATGCGTTGGATAATTCCTCTCATGCACCTTCAATTGGCGTGACACATAGGCAATAACATTCTTATCCTACATTAACACAACGCCCAATCCAGAATGAGAAGCATCACAATAAACTATAAAATCCTTACCTTCCACCGGTAATGCTAGGATAGGTACGGTAGTCAAGAGAGTCTTGAGCTTTTGAAAGCTCTCCTCACATTTTTCAGTCCATTCAAATGATAACTCCTTTTTAGTTAAATTTGTCAAGTGAGTGGCAATAAAAACAAAGTTCTTCACAAATCGACGATAGTAGCTAGCGAGCCCTATAAAACTCCTAACTTCCGTCACAGAGCTAGGCCGAACCCAATTTTTGACCGCCTCAATCTTTTGAGGATCTATCATTACCCCTTCTTTCAAAACTACATGTCCTAAAAATGCAACAGAATTCAACCAAAATTCAAACTTAGAAAATTTAGCATATAACCTTTGTTTCCTAACAATACGAAGATGGTCGGCATGCTCTTCCTCACTTTTCGAATAGACCAAAATATCATCAATGAAGACTATCACAAACGAATCAAGAAATGGTTTGAACACCCCATTCATCAAACTCATAAAAGTTGCAGGCGCATTAGTCAAACCAAAAGACATAACTAGGAACTCATATTGCCCATAGCGGGTTCTAAACGCCGTCTTGGGCACATCTTCAGGCCTTATTTTTAATTGATGGTAACCAGACCTTAGATCAATTTTAGAGAATACTGATGCACGTTGCAATTGATCAAAAATATCATCTATCAGAGAGAAATGATACTTATTTCGAATAGTGACCCTATTTAATAGCCGGTAATCTATACACATTCTCATACTACCATCTTTTTTCTTAACAAACAAACTGGGGCACCCCATGGGAAATCACTAGGTCAAATAAATCCCTTATTAAGAAGCTCTTGGATTTGAGCCTTAAGCTCTCTTAATTCCATCGGAGCCGTACGATATGTAGGGATAAAAATGGGGAGCGTACCATGATCCAAATCAATACAAAAGTCTATATCTCTATTCGGAGTCATGCCAGGCAAATCGGTAGGGAACACTTCTCTGAATTCTGACACCACATGAATAGACTCAATAGATGGAGACTCAACCTCAACATCCCGAATATGAGCCAAATTAGCTAAACAACCCTGCTCTACCAGTTTTGTAGCCCGAATAGAGGACATAATTTTAGATTTCTTAGGCTTGTACACCCCTTCCCACTCTAATTTTCCCCTTCCCGGAATATCTAGAGTTACAGACTTAGTATTACAATTTAATACAACTTAATAGGGAGACAACCAAGTCATGCCTAAGATAATATCAAAGTCAGTCATATCCAAAATCACCAAATCAGCCCAAGTCTGAAAGCCCATAAACAAAATAGGACAAGCACGATAGATATGGGTGACTATGACTGACTTTCCAACTGGGGTAGAAACATGGATAATGGGATCAAGTACATCACAAATCATATCAAACTCTGAGGCACATCGCACAGATACATAAGAATAAGTAGATCCCGGATTAAATAACACATTAGCTATCCAGTCACAAACAAGAATAGTAGCTCTGATCACCGTGTATCTGCCTCATTCTTGCTCATAAAGGTATAACACTGAGCCCTATCATCTTGACGAACCATTTACCCACTTGGTTGCACATTACCTCTGCCTCCATTACCATTTCCTCTACCTCCACGACCTCGCTGATTACCTCCTCGCCCACCTTGTGGATGCCCTCGACCATTATTACCATTTTCCGCGGGTACCACTGTTATACTTTGCTACTGCGCGGACTCAAACACACGTGGGTGGGGACAATCTCTCCTCATATTCCCAGGTTCTCTACAGTTGTAACAAGTGCAATCAAAAGATGGCCTGTTTCCCGCTGAAGGCGCGACTCCCTTGCTATCCTGAATAAAATTATGAGATGGAATTTCCGAATAATTACCTTTAGAGGCGGGCATATCGGACTGAATTAACTTGGCTGGAAGCGTTGGCCTTCCGGACCCCTGGCGAGTTCTTGGCCTTTTTTGCCAATGCCTTGGATTGACCATCTCGCCTTACCCCCTCCATTTTCTTAACTGGTCTGTTACCTCATTAAAGTTCCTCCCTGCAGAAGTCATATGAACAGACAATACTTGCAACTCAGAATTTAGTCCCCTAATAAATAACCGGATTCTCTCTTCCTCAGTAGTCACCAATTGACTAGCATATCTGGACAAAGTGTGGAACTTGGCCTCATAAGCAGCCACAGTCATACCACCTTGCTCCAAAGCCATGAACTTATCCTTTTTGCGATCCCTCAAAGTCCTAGGAATATATTTCTCCAAAAACAGAGCATGAAATTAGGTCCAGGTAAGTGGGGGTAAAGTAGAAGATTTGCATCCCATATAAGCTCTCCACCACTGCTTAGCCTCACGTTGAAGCTGAAAAATCACGAACTCAACCCCATGCTAATGGACAATTCTCAACTTATGCAGCCTCTCATAACAATCTAGAATGAACTTATAAGAGTCCTCATTCTCAGAACCAAGAAACAGATGAGACTTTAGCTTTAAAAACTTAGTCAACATTTCATGCTCATTGCCAGTCATAACATAACCCAACAAAGGATGGAAGAAAGCATCCTTACCTCCAGTACCACCCATCTTGGTGGCAGTGTTAGCAATAGAGGAATTAGTGGGAACCTGAGTGACTTGAACAGAATTAAGCACTCCAGGACCAGCCAATCCATTCAAGACCGACATGATCTGTTGAGCTAACATTGGGTCCAAAAGAGGAATACATGTAGTTCCAGCTAGTAACTCTTTCTCTTGTCCAACCTCCTCAACATTCTCAACATCCTTAACATCAATATTCTCCTCTATCTCTTCATGCTGCGCATGAGGGTTTTCATTCATAAGAGCATTCTCAACAGGAGCTCCATCCCCAACAAATTATACTCTTCCAAAGCCTCTACCCCTGCCTCGACCGCGACCTCTCGCTGCAGATTCCTCAACCAGAGCATTGACGAGACCTATGATCCTAACGCCGTTGAATCTAGTATTAACCATCTGCGGACAGAAGAGTGAAGGAGGTTAGATACCAATTTGTATCAATAAATACCAATTGGAATCAAGTTATAGAACGAAAGGAGACAAGATAAAATAGAGAGAATTCCTAAAGTCCTATAGCTTCTCAAAGAAAATTAAAGGTGTTCCCGTATCGTTCCATGAGACTCTACTTGACTCGTTTTGGTACATCGAGATCAACGAACCTAGGCTCTGATACCAACTTTGTCACGACCCAAACCATAGTGATTGGCACTCACATTAACCCTCCGGTGGGAGAACCACTACTACAACCCAAACCAACCAACTAAACCAAAAACTAAGGCAATTAAGTTACGGAAGCAAGTTAATTAACTAAACAAATGCGGAATTTAATATCTAGAACCTGAAAGTTAATGTACCAAAACATCTAACAATGAACCAAGTCTAAACAAGAAGGGTTACAACCCGAAACTAATGAACTAATCAACTAGCTAAACAAATTTCTAAGTGCAAATATGGTAGACATAGACGAAAATAATTCCATGGCAGCCCGAAAGAATTGGCTCACCCTTGAATTCGAAGCGACGATCACTAATCTTCTAAGCGAGGTTTGTCAATAGTCGCTTGAAGATGCCCTGTACTCAACAAAAGTAAGAGCAAGTGCAGAATCAGTACACAACCACAGTGTACTAGTAGAATCACATGGTTATTCCACTAAGTGTAACATAAGCAAGTGAATACAACATTACAATCACATGCATATATCGAACATATACAATATTATCAATATGCTCATCAATACACATTTACCACAAGTCATTGGTCCTCTCATGGAAGCCAAACCCAAACAGTTAGCATACCGGAACGTGGTACCCAATCCAATAGTTATGTCGGTACGTGGCAACTGATCCAATATTTATGCCGGAACGTGGCAACTGATCCCAGTTAGTTATACCAAAACGTGGCAACCGATTTCATTCACACACCACAATCACAATCACAAGTACATCATCAAGATCATACATTTAAGTCATGAATTGATGGAAATCATCATTCATCTATCTCATTTACAATAAGTGTGATCAACATTGCAACATTCATACATATACAAGTATCATAATGAAGCAAGAACATACAAATATCACACAATCATAGAATCACAACCATCACCTACCTCGAAACAAGATTGAAACCCTAAGAAGCTTGATCCTTCCCTATCTGGATTCGTTTCGCTTGTTCTTGGTCTACAAACAATCATAATAACACAGAATCAACAAACAATCGCTAATTACCCAAAACTATAACGATACTATGAACACTATATCAAACCCATCATCCCAATTATCCATATTAGGGCTGTTTTCACCATAGAATCTATATATAAAAAACCTCCTCATAAATATTTACCCATTTTATTACGTTCTACAAATCAAAAAATGGATTCGGGGAGTGAAAACCTTACCTTTAGCCTCAAGAATGGTGAAAAATGAGTAAGAGTCACCTGGGGTTCGTTCCTTAGCTCTAAAAGTCAAAAAGTGCATAATAAGGTCATTCAGGGGTTTATTAACGACTTTAAGTCGCGTTTGGCCCGCCACAGCAGCACCTATCCCGCTTCAGCGGCGGCGCTAGAGCGACAGAACTCAGCGCCAAAGCGGCTAAAAAGAAATAGAGTGCTATTTTGAGAAATCAAAAACCCCAATTTCACAACACACCTCTAACCAACGACACTTATAAAATACCCTTTACACTAAGGTCAATTTCGGGAGTTCTACTCGCTCTAATTCAATTCCGTAAAGTCATACAAATTCCTTAACGAGTTATCTAACCACTTATGTAATCAAAATCATAATTAATTCACCTGATTGTTACCAGATTTTCCCACACCTCAATGACTCCAATTTCTTCTAAATCTGGACTAGTTTGGGAAATCAAAGTTACTACGAAAAAGTTTTCTGACCCAAAAAATTTCCCCGATGGATTTTCTAGAACGACGGAACCTGGTTGTTACAATAGATACCAATTTACCCATCAGTCGTCCTCGAGTGACAAACCTAGGAAAAATAGGCTAAGGAAGGAATGAAGTAATACCTGAATCGACGAACAATTGTAGATACTTGTCTCGCATGTCCCTCTCAGTTTCCCAAGTAGCTTCCGCAACTTGACGATGCTTCCATTAAACTTTCACGGACTTAATCTCCTTGGTCCTCAACTTACGCACATCACGATCAAGAATTGCAATTGGTTCTTCCTCATATTGGAGGTCTTTGTCTAACACTATTGAGTCCTATTTAATGATATAATCTCCGTCACCATGATATCTCTTCAACATAGACACATGAAATACCGGATGAACACCGGATAAATTAGGAGGTAGATCCAATCTATACGCCACCGGCCCTACACACTTAAGAACCTCAAAAGGACAAATATATCGCATACTTAGCTTGCCTTTCTTGCCAAATCCCATCAACCCTTTCATAGGTGATACCTTAAGAAGAACATTCTCCCCAGTTTGAAATGCCACGTCCCTTACCTTATGATCTGCATACTTCTTCTGTCTACTCTGGGATGCTAAAAGCTTAGCTTGAATACTCCTCACCTTATCTTCAGCATCCTTCACTAAATAAACCCCCAATGGTTTCACATCTGCAGCCTCAAACCATCCTATGGGTGATCTACATCCCCTCCCATAGAGTGCCTCAAATAGTGCAATATCTATGCTGGAGTGATAACTATTATTATAAGAGAATTCACACAAAGGTAGGAATTTATCCCAATGCCCTCCAAAATCAATCACACATGCCCTCAACATGTATTCTAACACTTGAATAGTCCTCTCCGACTGTCCGTCTATCTGTGGATGGAAGACTATACTAAAAGTGAGTTGTGTGCCCAATTCATCATCCAATTTCCTCCAAAACTTGGATGTGAATTGAGTACCAGGGTCTGAGATGACAGAAAGGGGCACTTCATGCAACATTATTATCTCTTTCACATAAACCTTACCCAATTGTTCAGCCTTATAATCTATTCTTTCCCACTTCCATTCCGAAATTGGCATTCTTTGAAGTAAACCTACTGGCCTTTGATGTTCATATTTCATTTGTTGGCAATTTTGACACTTAGCCACAAACTCTGCTATGTCTTTCTTTATGTCCTACCACCAATAAATTTGCTTCAGATCTCTATACATCTTGGTCACACCCGGATGAGTAGAATATCGTGAACCATGAGATTCTGCCAATAATTTTTGAATCAAGTCATCAACTCGAGGAACATAAATCCTCCCCTTAACACTGAGTACACCATCCGCATCAAGAGTGGTCTCTTGTGCCTTACCATTCGCCATTTTCTCCTTGAGTTCGTTCAAATTTTCATCCTCTAATTATTTGGCCTTGATCTCCTCAATGTATGTGGCCTTAACCTCAATGCTAGCTAACACCCCACCTCTTTCTGAGATGCCCAACTGCGTGAACTTAGACTCCAACGTCTTAATTTCCCTAGCCAAAGGTCTCTTGGTTACGCTCAAGTAAGCTAAACTACCCATACTCACCGGTTTTCGACTCAAAGCGTCTGCCACTATATTACCCTTACCCGGATGGCATCGAATTGTCACATCATAATCTTTGAGTAATCCTTCCACCTTTGCTTTCTCAAATTCAGATCCTTTTGAGTGAACACATGCTGCAAACGATGATGATCAGTAAACACTTCACACTTAACGGCATAAAGATAATGCCGCTAGATCTTAAGAACAAATACTACCACTGCCAATTTCAAATCATGCGTTGGATAATTCCTCTCATGCACCTTCAATTGGCGTGACACATAGGCTATAACATTCTTATCCTACATTAACACAGCGCCCAATCCAGAATGATAAGCATCATAATAAACTACTAAATCCTTACATTCCACCGGTAGTGCTAGGATAGGTGCAGTAGTTAAGAGAGTCTTGAGCTTTTGAAAGCTCTCCTCACATTTTTCATTCCATTCAAATGGTATCTCATTCTTAGTCAAATTTGTCAAGTGAGTGGCAATAGAAGCAAAGTTCTTGACAAATTGACGGTAGTAGCTAGCGATCCGCACAAAACTTCTAACTTTCGTCATAGAGCTAGGCCGAACCCAATTTTTAACCGCCTCAATCTTTTGAGGATCTACCATTACCCCTTCTTACGAAACTACATGTACCAAAAATGCAATAAAAGTCAACAAAAATTCACACTTAGAAAATTTAGCATATAACATTTGTTTCCCAACAATACGAATATGGTTGACATGCTCTTCCTCACTTTTTGAATAGACCAAAATATTATCAATGAAGAGTATCACAAACGAATCAAGAAATGGTTTAAATACCCCATTCATCAAACTCATAAAAGCTACAGGCGCATTAGTCAAACCAAAAGACATAACTAGGAACTCATAGTGCCCATAGTGGGTTCTAAACGTCGTCTTGGGTACATCTTCATGCCTAATTTTTAATTGATGGTAACCATACCTTAGATCAATTTTAGAGAAGACTGATGCACCTTGCAATTGATCAAAAAGATCATCTATCCGAGGTAAAAGATATTTGTTTAGAATAGTGACCCTATTCAATTGCCGGTAATCTATACACATTCTCATACTACCATCTTTTTTCTTAACAAACAAAAATGAGGCACCCCACGGGGAAGCACTAGGTCGAATAAATCCCTTATCAAGAAGCTATTGGATTTGATCTTTAAGCTCTCTTAATTCTGCTGGAGCTATACGATATGGAGGGATAGAAATGACGAGCGCACCATGCTCCAAATAAATACAAAAATCTATATCCCTATACGGAGGCATGCTAGGAAAATTGGTAGGGAACACTTCTCTGAAATTTTGACACCACAAGAATAGACTCAATAGATGGAGACTCAACCTCAACATCTCGGATATGAGCCAAATAAGCTAAACAACCATGCTCTACCATTTTGATAGCTCGAATGAAGGATATGTTTTAGCTTGCTTAGGCTTGTACACCCCTTTCCACTCTAATTTTCCCTTCTCGGAAATTCTAGAGTTACAGACTTAGTATTACATTTTAATACATCATAATGGGGGGACAACCAAGTCATGCCTAAGATAATATCAAAGTCAGTCATATCCAAAATCACCAAATCAGCCCAAGTATGAAAACCCATAAACAAAATAGGACAAGCACGATAAACATAGGTGACTATGATTGACTCTCCAACTGGGGTAGAAACATGGATAGGGGCATCAAGTACATCACAAATTATATCAAACTCTGAGGCAAATCACACAGATACATATGAATAAGTAGAACCCGGGTCAAATAACATATTAGCCATCCGGTCACAGACAAGAATAGTAGCTGTGATCACCGCGTCAGACGCCTCTGCCTCATTCTTGCCTGGAAAGGCATAACACTGAGCCCTATCATCTTAACGAATCATTTCCCTGCTTGGTTGCACGTTACCTCTGCCTCCATTAACATTTCCTCTACCTCCACGGCCTCGTTGATTACCTCATCTCCCACCTTATGGATGCCCTCGACCATTATTACCATTTTCTGCGGGTACCACTGCTCTAGTCTGCTGCTGCACAGACTCAGAGGCTAAACACACGTGGGTGGAGACAATCTCTCCTCATATGCCCAGGTTGTCCATAATTGTAACAAGTACGATCAAAATATGGCCTGCTGCCCTCTAAAGGCACGAGTCCCTGTCTATCATGAATAAAATTATAAGATGGAGTTCCCGAGTAATTACCTGTAAAGGCGGGCATATAGGACTGAATTGGCTTGGCTGCAAACGTTGGCCTTCCGTACCCCCTGGCGTAAGAACCTTGAAAGTTACCCGAGTTCTTGGACCTTTTTGTTAATGCCTTGACCTGACCATCTCGGCTTACTCCTCCACTTTCTTAACATTGTCTGTTACCTCATTAAAGCTCATCTCCTAATAAATAACCAGATTCTCTCTTCCTTAGTAGTCACCAATTGAGTAGCATATCTGGACAAAGCATGGAACTTGGCCTCATAAGCTGCCACAGTTATACCACCTTGCTCCATAGCCATGAAATCATCCTTCTTGCGATCCCTCAAAGTCCTAGGCATATTTTTCTCCAAAAACAGAGCATGAAATTGGGTCCAAGTAAGTGGGGGTAAAGTAGAAGATCTGCATTCCATATAAGCTCTCCACCACTGCTTAGCCTCACGTTAAAGCTAAAAAGTCACGAACTCAACCCTATGCTGATGGACAATTCCCAACTTATTCAGCCTTTCATAACAATCTAGAATGAGCTCATAAGCGTCCTCATTCTCAGAACCAAGAAACACAGGAGGCTTTAGCTTAAAAAACTTAGGCAATATTTCATGCTCATTCCAGTCATAACAGAACACAATAAAGGACGGAAGAAAGCATCCTTACCTCCAGTACCACTCGTCTTGGGGGCAGTGTTAGCAACAGAGGGATTAGCGGGAGAGTGAATGGCTTGAATAGAAAGAAGCGCTCCAGGACCAGCCAAACCCTTCAAGAACAACATGATATGTTGAGCTAACACTGGGTCCAAAGGAGGAATACATGTAGTTCCAACCGGTACCTCTTCCTCTTGTCCAACCTCCTCAACATTCTCAACAGCCTAAACATCAACATTCTCAACAGCCTAAACATCAACATTCTCCTCTATCTCTTCATGCTGCACAGGAGGGTTCTCATTCATATGAGCATTCTCATCAAGAGATCCATCCCCAACAGGCGCTACTCTTCCATAACCTCTACCCCTAGCTCTTTCTCTACCCCTGCCTCGACCACGACCTCTCGCTGCAAATTCCTCAATCGGAGCATTGACGGGGAGCTACGGGCCTGACACCATTAAATATAGTATTAACCATCTGCGTACAGAAGAGTGAAGAAAGTTAGATACCAATTTGAATCGACATATACTAATTGGAATCAAGTTATAGCACGAAAGGAGACAAAATAAAATATAGAGATTTCCTAAAGTTCTATAGCCTCTCAAAGAAAAGTAAAGGCGTCCTCGTATCATTCCGTGAGACTCTAATAGACTCATTTTGGTACATCAAGATCAATGAACCTAGGCTTTGATACCAACTTTGTCACGACCCAGACCGTCGGGATTGACACCCACACTAACCCTACGGTGGGAGAACCACTACTACAACCCAAACCAACCAACTAAACCAAAAAATAAGGCAATTAAGTTACGTAAGCAAGTTAATTAACTAAACAAATGCAAAATTTAATATCTAGAAGCTGAAAGTCAATGTACCAAAACATCTAACAATGAACCAAGTCTAAACAAGAAGGGTTACAACTCCAAACTAATGAACTAGCTAAACAAATGTCTTAAGTCTGAAAATGGTAGACATAGACGAAAGATAATTACATGGCAGCCCGAAAGAATTGGCTCACCCTTGAATTCGAAGTGACGATCACTAATCTTCTAAGCGAGGTCTGTCAATAGCCGCTTGAAGATTCTCTGTACTCAACAAAAATAAGAGCAAGTGAAGAATCAGTACACAACCACAATGTACTGGTAGGATCACGCGGCTATTCCACTAAGTGTAACATAAGCAAGCCAATACAATATTACAATCACATGCATATATCGAACATATACAATATTATCAACATGCTCATGAATATACATTTACCACAAGTCATTGGTCCTCTCATGGAACCCAAACCCAAATAGTTAGCATACTGGAACATGGTACCCGATCCAATAGTTATGCCGAAACGTGGCAACTTATCCCATATTTATGCCGGAATGTGGCAACCGATCCCATTCACACACCACAATCACAAGTACATCATCAAGATCATACATTTAAGTCATGATTTTACGAAAATAATCATTCATCTATCTCATTTACAACAAGTGTGATCAACATTGCAACATTCATACATATACAAGTATCATAATGAAGCAAGAACATACATTATCACACAATCATAGAATCACAACTATCACCTACCTAGAAACAAGCTTGAAACCCTAAGAAACTTGATCCTTCCCTTTCCAGATTCGTTCTGCTTGTTCTTGGTCTACAAACAATAACAATAACACGGGAATCAACAAATAGTTGCTAATTACCCAAAACTATAACGATACTATGAAAACTATATCAAACCCATCATCCCAATTATCCATATTAGGGCTGTTTTCACCATAGAATCTATATAAAAAAACCCTCCCCATAAATATTTACCCATTCCATTACGTTCTACAAATCAAAAAATAGATTCGAGGAGTGAAAAACTTACCTTTAGCCTCAAGAATGGTGAAAAACAAGTAAGAGTCACCCTGGGGTTCGTTCCTTATCTCAAAAAGTCAAAAAGTGCATAATAAGGTCGTTTAGGGGTTTATTAACGGCTTTAAGTCACGTCTGGCCCGTCACAGCGGCACCCATCCCGCTTCAGCGGCGGCGCCATAGCGACAGAACTCAGCGCCAAAGCGGCTAAAATGAAATAGGGAGCTATTTTGAGAAACACAAAATCCCCATTTCACAACACACCTCTAATCAACGACGCTCATAAAATACCATTTACGCTACGATCGATTCCGAGAGGTCTACTCGCCCGAATTCAATTCTGTAAAGTCGTACGGATTCCTTAACGAGTTATCGAACCACTCATGTAATCAAAACCATAATTAATTCACCTGATTGTTACCAGATTTCCTCACACCTCAATGACTCCAATTTCATCCAAATCTAGACTAGGTTGGGAAATCCAAAGTTACTACGAAAAAGTTTTTCGACCCAAATTTTTTCCCCGTTGGCTTTTCTATAACGACGGAACCCGATCGTTACATATATACATATATATACAGTTATACATATACATATATATACATATATACATATACATATATATATATATAATAATAATAATAATAATAATAATATAGAAAAATACATCGTATAATCAATGTTACAATATTATTTTATATTAACAATATTAAAGTAGAAATTAAAGCAACAATTACAATATTGATTACATAAAATAAATAAATTAAATTACTGAACCGCGATTTCACTATAATCACGGTGACAAATAAGACATGTCATCATTTGATCCATACAAGTTGATTTACAATTTTTGTGATAGATATGGTTACATGGGAGTGCACATGCGCGTTAGGTGTGCCTAAACTCTGAGAGACAATTCAACAAATATTATCATTGAAACAAATATTGTTTAACTTAGAGTAGGGTATATACGAAAATTGGTCAACTATTTTTTGATCAACGATTTGAATTTGATGAGCTTTAACTTGCCTAATAAAGAATTCAACTAATTTATAAACAAAAAAATTATAAATTACTTCACCCCAAAATTCTAGTATTAGAGATGCTAGATCTCTTTAGGTGAGAATATCTGATATGATATTTTGTTTGCATAGTCAACATGATAAGAAAGTGTTTTATGACTAAATTGATAACTAGTTAGTGTCATTTTATAGGCAAAAGAACATAGTGAATTCTTACGTACACATGTAATAATGTAACAAAATAATTAGTGAAAACCTTCTCCATCAATTAAGAAATCTTGTTTGTTCATAAATATATGGATTTTTAATATTTCATAAAGAAACCTTGTTTGTCACACGTTCATTCGATGCATCAGATGTGCATTTTGTGCGGCATATGTGCATTTCATGTGTCATATGTTCAAGTCTTGATATTTGATTTACTATTTAATTATTTGTTTTGGGATTAATAAATTATTACAAGATTACGTTCACCGAAGAAAATAAATTAATTATTGATTCACAATTTTACTAAAATCGAAATGACAATAATGATATTTTATTTCCCAATATATCCAAATTGATATATAATTCTTTTGATATATATGGTTACATGGGAGTATCTAATCAAGTATATGATACATAAGGGAGTTGATCAATTAATTGTTGACCAATGATTTGAATTAAACTAGCTTTAACTCGTCTAATACCAATTTCTACCAATTTATAAACTAAAAATATAAAAATATATACTTTTTAAAAAGAAGTTTTCACAATATTGTCATTATTTACTAATGATATATAAAAATATCATAATATAATCAATGTTACGATATTATTTTATATTAACAATATTAAATCAATAATTACAATATTAATTACAGAAAATAAATAAATAAAATTATTGAACCGCAATTTCACTATAATCACGGTGACAAATGAGATATGTCATCATTTGATCCATACAAGTTGATATAGAAATTTTGTGATAAATATGGTTACATGGGAGTGCACATGCACGCTTGGTTTTCCTAAACTCTGAGAGGCAAATTCGACAGATATTATCGTTTGGAACGAATACCATTTAACTTAGAGTAGGGTTTGTACAAAAATTAGTCAATTATCTTCTGACCAACGATTTGAGTTTGACAAGCTTTAAACCACCTAATACACAACTCAACTAATTTATAAATTACAAAAATTTAAATAACTCCACCCCAAAATTCTAGTATTAGAGATGCTGGAAGAGCAGGTGAGAATATGTGATATGACCTTTTGTTTTCATAGTCAACATGATAATATATCTTTGAGAACTTAAGAAGGGTTTGATTGAAGGATTTTAGTAGCTAGGGAGAAAGATATATGAGGTCTTGAAAGTGTTTTATGACTAAATTGATAACTAGCTAGTATTATTTTATAGGGAAAAAAAGAGAGTGAATTCTTATGTAGACATGTAATAAGTTAACCACTTAATTAGTGAAAACTTTGTCTATTAATTAGGAAATCTTGTTGTTCATAAATATAAGGATTTTGAATATTTCATGAAAAACCTTGTGTGTCACGCGTACATTTTGTGCATCATACATTCATTGGGTGCTTCAAATGTGTATTTTGTGCGGCATATGTGCATTTAGCGTGTCATATGTTCATGTCTTCATATTTGATTTACTATTTAATTATTTGTTTTGAGAGTAATAGATTATTACAAGACTACATTCACCCAAGAAAATAAATTAATTATTGATTCACAATTTTAGTATAATCACAATGACAAATATGACATTTTATTTCCCGATCCATCCAAGTTGATACATAATTCTTTTGATATATACGGTTGCATGGAAGTACTCATATACATTTAGTTTGTTTGAACTTTGAGAGACAATTTTTACGAAAATTATTATTGAAACAAATATTTTCTAATCAATAATAGAATACATAAGCGAATCGATCAATTAATTGTTGACCAATGATTTTAATTAAACTAGTTTTAACTCATCTACTACCAATTTCTACCAATTTATAAACTAAAAAGATAAAAAAATAATATATTTTAAAAAAGAAGCATAATATATTTTTTAAAAGAAGCTCTTCACATTATTGTAATTATTTACTAATAAAGAAGCTCTTCATAGGGGCTGGGGCGGCGTCCCAGCAGTGCGCCATAAATGGGCTTCTGAAGTTCAGGGGTTGGGGCCCCGCGCCAGCAGTGCTCCAGGATTGCCTACCCCCACTCGTTTTCCATCGTTTGCTCCGTCTAAGTTATCCTAAAGTGTATCTTCACTCCATATTGATTCTAACTACTCTAAACTATTTCTAAACATTTTGAAATCATTCATAACATGAATCATAACCTTGAATTCATAATTCAAATTCAAGGTAGAGTTAAGAGTCAAGTCTTGAGAGTTCTTTCAAGTCTTTTGAGAAGTCTTTTGCAAACCTTTTTAAACTTGATTTTAAGACTTGATCATTTTAGTTTGTGGAAGAGTAGAATCGAGTTCATTTTCTTTAAAATGATATATGGTAACTAAGTATTCCCAAGAGCAAATATTTTACATTTAAGATGAGAGGAAACAACGATTTCCAAAAGAGTTCATGAGCAGTTTTTAGTACTATCTCTTTTTAGAGAAACCTTTTGAGTAATAATCTCAAAGTTGAGGAAGAGGAAATGTTTTCTTTAAAACATATGATCTAAGTTATATTTTGGGAGTAGTATTAAGCACCGATATGGGGGAGAGTTCTAACAACTCATAGCCTCTATAAACTATGTAGCCAACATGGGTAGAAAAATGTCATACCTTTTACATGATTCCTTTATTACTTTTTAGCATAGACTAGTGGATCCACTTAGTTGAGGAATTCTATACCCCGGTAAAGTATAGGAAAATTATGGCAGCGTGGGCTAGACGTTGTATCATCACATAGCTCATAGTGATGGTTGTCGATTAGAGAATCTCCCAAACAAAGTTTATTTTGTATTTTTTCATACAAACTAAGTTATATTGTATTTTCCAATACATTGAGTTGTTATCTATAGTTTTAAAGATTTTCTTTATATCGCATTATTGTCATTGATTTTATATTGAAATGAGGTTGAGTTGAGTTGAGATGAGGTAAGTTGTTTCTTCAGTTCCAGTTCAAGCTTATGTCATGTTTTAGATTTCCCCTCACATGCTCGTGCATTCCATGTACTGAATCCATTTGTCCTGCATCTTTTATTATGCATATATAGGTAACCAGGATCATCAACCAACACTTCATTGATTCAGTTCAGTTCCAGAGTATTTTGGTGAACCTCTTTGCTTCCGGAGGATCCCTTTTTTATTTTCAGTTATTTCAGTTGGTAGGATGATCATGGGTTTTGTCCCGATATTCCTCATAGTATTAGAGGCTTCATAGATATATAGACTGTAACACCCCACTATTCTAAAGAACTAGAATTAGAAAGAAACCGTTTTTGGAAATAATCAAATTTGGAAAGTTTGACCAAGTTAAGCTAAGTATGAGTTTTTGGACTTCAAATGACCATAACTCCTAGATCAGGATGGGTTAGGTGTTCTACCAGATACCGTAGGAAAGGTCTTTGAATTATCTTTCCAGCGCCACCAAGTTTGGCCATTTTTGAGTTCGTATGAGGGAGATATAGTCATTTGAAGTCGGGCTATCTAGATAAGGAGAGTCAAAATCGGATTTTAGAAGGGTACTTTGGTCTTTTCACTATCAAATTATTTAATTTAAGTTTTGGTAATTAAGTTGGGGTCTAAACTGATTTGGTTCAGTTTACGCTTCATAAAAAAGAGTTAGGGTTTTGATAGAAGAGAAAAGAAGAGGAGAAAAGAGGAGAAGAAACAAGGAATTGTCAAGTTCTTGAAGTTAAGCTTGTGGATTTCACCAAGGGTTAATACCTATGAGGTATGAGAGATCACATAGCATTGGGTTCGTTCACCCACACGCCAATCATTATTTAATTCAACTAAATTATGTTCTTGAAAGTATATAAATTGAGTTCTTGATGGATTTTGTGCAAGTTTCTATTGGGTTCTTGATTGTTGAAGTTGTTGAGAAGTTCTTGAGGTAATAACATGAAATTTGATGTCGTTCTGAGTAGATTCTTGCATATTTGGGTTATGCATTTTAATCTAAGTGTTTGTGGGAAGGAACCAATCAAATCTAGAGGGTTTAGAGTTGAAAAACGACCAATGAAATTCGTCAAAAATCTGGGGAATGGGAGTGGGGCGTCGCGCCACTCAGAGCGCCCCATAACAAGTTATGTGGTTTTGCCTCTGGGGAGCCACACCAGCTAGTGCTCCCCAAGCCAGTGCCTGTAGTTCAGGCTCTGGCACCCCGCGCCACTCACAACGCCTGGGTTGCCAGGCCTTCTACCCTTTCCCATTTCTTTCCGTTTGAGTTCCCTTGCAAAGTACCTAAGTTTTCTAATTGATTTCTACACTCTAAGGTACGTCTAAGAATCATGAAATCATCCATAAACATGAGATCATGAACCTTGAATCCATAATTCAATTCATGGAAAGTTAAGAGTCAAGTCAAGAGAAGTTCTTAGAGTCTTCCAAAAGTCTTTTACAAATATTTTAACTTTGTTTTAAGACTTGAGTTTTGGGTTGAGTAAAGAGTAAAGAGTAAAGAGTAAAGATTGAAGTTAATTTCTTCAAAAGTGTATATGGGGACTATGTATTATCAAAGAGTAAAATGTTTTTACATTTAAATAAGAAAGGAAACATCGATTTTCAATAGAGCCTTTGAGCTAGCTTTTTAGTAAAAGAGTAAATTCTTTCACAATTAAGCAAGAGAGGAAACTTTGATTTCCTAGAGAGCCTTAGGGATAGTTTTTGAGCAATTATCTCAAACCACAAAAAGAAGTTATGTTTTTAAACATATGAGCTTGTATATTTTGGGAGTAGTATTGAACACCGATATGGGGGAGAGTTCAGACAACTCCTAGTCTCCATAAACCATGTAGCCATCATGGGTAGAAAAGAGTCATACTTTTTAGATGATTCCTTAGTGCTTTTTAGCATAGACTAGTGCATCCACTTAGTGAGTTAGCTGCTATGCCCTTGGCAAGGTATTGGACAGCCCTGGCAGCGTGAGATAAAACAATGTATCATCACATAGCTCTTAAGTAATGGTTCTCGGTTAGAGAAACTCCCACATTAGTATTTTGTATTCTTATATACACAGAGTTAATTGTATTTTTATATACAAACAGAGTTTATATTGTATCTTTGCATACCGACTGAGTTACTTTTGTATTTTTAGTTATCCATGTTTTAAAAGCTTTTCTTTATATTGCATTCCTGTTATTGCTTTATATTGAAATGAGTTAGTTGAGTTGAGTTGATCCCAGGTATGTTCTTTCAGTTCCTTTCAAGCGTATGTCTTGTTTTATAATTCCCCTCGCATGCTAGTACATTAAATATACTGATGCCATTTGGCCTGCATCATTGTTATGATGCAGAAACAGGTAACCAGGATCAACATCCAGCGCATCGTTGATTCTAGTTGAGCTTCAGAGTTGTTAGTGAACCTCTTTGCTTCCGGAGGATCCCTTTTATTGCTTTATTAGTTAGTTCATTACAATGTCGCGGGCCTTCTCCCGACGTCCATCTCAGTTGTTAGAGTCTTCATAGACAATTAGTTATTCATTTTTCTTTATCTTGTTATTGGCTTATGTTTTGAGACTTGAGTTGCCATATTGGCTAATTGAATGTTTCTTTTAATGGCATTCTAAGTTTAATTCACGAGTTCATCTTTTAAAACTATTTCCTTGTTATATAAGTCTTCCGCTGAGTAGTAAGCTAGGCAAAGGGTTTGCGTGGGGCAAGCAATGGTTCTCGAGTGTCAGTCCCACCCAGGGTGTAGGCTCGGGGAGTGACAAACTTGGTATCAGAGCACAGAGTTCAAAAGTCCTAGGAAGTCTATAAAACCGTGTTTGTAGAGTCCTAGTTATAGGTGTGAAGCCTGCCACATCTATAATTAGAAGGCTGAGAGAGTAGAACTAGTTGCATGTCAATTGAAGAGTGGTGCTAGGATATGGCTCGATCAATGAAAAAATAATAGGGTTGAGGACGCACAAATTATGAGTTGGGTTGTTTTTGAAAATGCCTTTATGGGGCGTTTATTTCTGATACGCTCAAATTACACCTCCCTAAAGAAGCATAATCAATCGTTATCAAGTAATGAACCCAACTTGTAGGTTGGGGTCAATCCCACGAGGAAAATGGTTTAGACTTTACTTTAACCAACAATTATATTCAATTAGTCAAATTACTTCCAAAAACAAATTGTAAGAATTCAATAAGTAATCAGTAATCAAAACTTAATTTTGGTTGTTATCAAGATGAGAGAATTAACTAGGGTATACATGTTCCCCACAAGCTCATAACGCAGTAATACTAGTAATAACAATCTTTTCCTAGTGTAATACATGCAAAGTGATAAGTTAGGTATCTCTAAATCCTTAGTCCGGCATCTAGAGAATTTCACCCCACACCTTGGTCCGGCTACGTGTGTATAATTTACTAACCCTTACCTTTACCTCATATTAGACATCATAATCGATGTTTGGCTTAGTTATTACTTCGCACCAATCGACACTAGCCTATTAGATAGTATCACACTAAATCTATGTTGATAATTCTTTTCTTGTTGATTACCTCCTTGGTCCGGCAAGTAGCAACAAGGCGAGTTCTA
>JAJOOS010017204.1:0-14233 GCA_029582725.1 Solanum chiquidenum
GATTCATCCGAGCAAAAAAATATTACATGATCATTATTTTCATAAACAAGACAATAAAGGAGAAGTGAAAAATTAGGCATAAAAACAAAAGTAAAAGAAGTCAAAGATTCATAGTTATAATGGAGTAATAAACTTGGGCTAATAAGAAAATTTAGTGGGCTAATGACCCTAAAATGTAAAAGATATGTAAAAAATATAGTCTTGATATTATATTGATATTTTATAAATATTTATTGACAAAATCTTAACAAGTAAAACACTACTTAAAATATATATAATAAATATTTTTAAAATTCATAGCCCGCGGGCTGGCCTCTGAGGCTTGCGGGTTGGGCCTACGAGGCCAGCAGGCCAAATGAGGCTGAGCTAAAAAGCCTCGTTCCTAAATGGGCTGAAAAAATTGAGCTCAACTCCATTTAATTTAAGGGTTGGGTGGGCCGGCCTAGCGGGCCAAGCCCATTTTGACAGCTCTAGTTGTATTGCTTAGGAATTTGAATCTGGAGCTCCTCCAGTTCTGGTCAACCATAAGAGATTTTTTCAACCACTGCAATAGGAGCGGCATCCATGATTGTGTTTTCACTAGGAAAACTTGTAGGAACAATAGGTAAACTCCCTCTCAACTAATTATTTACACCTATCTCCAAATGGGACATAGGTGAGGGTGTTACCATATTTAATAATTCTAGTTACTTCTTTTAGGAGAGTAAATATGTAATTTAACTTCCATATTTGAATTTTTTACTTTTAATTAAATATTTCCTCTGTTCCTAATTACTTGTCTACTTTTGAATTGACCCACTTATTAAAAAAATAATTATTGACATAGTGAGTTACCATTTTACCCGGATTAATTATGAAGTTGATGAATTAAAAAATTTAAGATTATCAAGAAGTTCTACATTTTTCAAAGTAATTAATTGAGGGTATAGTAGGTAAAACTTTTTTTGTCCTTCCTTGATTTGTCAAAATGGACAAGTAATTAGAGACAACTAAAAAAGGAAAAGTGGACAAGTAATTAGGGAATATTTGTCATATTTTATTTTTTGAAAGTCAATTTGACTAATTTTCATAGATAAATTAGATTAAATTTATTACTCCATATATTTTGAAATTAAATATTAGATATTCCAAAAATATTTAAAAAGTACCATAAACTTACAAAATTTCTCTTATCAATGTGATGCAAAATAATCATAAAATATTGATCGAAGTTTCAAAAAAATTAAAATTGTGACAAATATTTTGATATAATGAGGGTAGATAAACGAGAAGGATATAAATAAATAAGTAATAGTAGAATTATAAAGTGGAGTAAAGTAATGTTTTTGTTCAATAATTCTATTCTTACACGCTAAAACGTAAACAAACAAAACAAGTGGACAGAGCAAGAGTTTCTCCTGTCCGTGAATCGCGCCTATCCTTGTCCGACATTTAATTATAGTCTTGACTCTTGAGATAAAACCACAAAAGACATTCATTTCACATGTAATATATTAGTATGAAAAATTTAAAATTATGTGCTCCTTCATTAAATAATACATTATTACTTTATTTTCTTATATATTTAACTAATAATTATTAATTATTTTAATTGAACATGTCAAAATTCGAAATATTATTATTTATATAAATAATGTTTACACGTAAAATTGTTTACTTAAATGACATTTCTTTTGTGTTAGAATTCCAAAAAATATATTAGACCATAACTTTTTACTCTAAATTTCTTATGGAAAACTTAAATTTTAATTTTCAAAATAAAACTTGGACTTAATTTTGAAAAGCCCATTTGACATGGAGTATACAACAAAATAATCTTAAATCTTGTTTACTATTAAGAAAAGAAATGTCCATTTTTAGTCAGACTCAAGTCCCCACACTAGTTGGTTACATTTGTGGCAGGTAGGCTGAATTTTGTGAAGAAGAAGAGTTACGTTTTTGATAGATTAAACGGAAATGAGTGGAGGCGGAGAAGGAGACACATTGGAATTTACCCCTACTTGGGTGGTCGCCGCCGTCTGTACCGTCATCGTTGCCATTTCTCTAGCCGCTGAGCGACTCATCCATTATACTGGAAAGGTTAGTTCCAAATAAATATATATTTCTCTTTAATTCAATTTTACATTCAACTCATACATACAGTATCTGAAGAAGAAGAATCAGAAGCCTTTATATGAAGCGCTACAGAAAGTTAAAGAAGGTCCGGTCCATCTCCCCTACTTTTTCTTCTTCTCTTTTTAAACGTCTGGCTTTTTAGGGAAAGTGCACAGATCTGCCCCTCCCTCACATACTATTTTTTAATTCTATTTATAAAATAATAATAATTACTCATATGTTTTGTTTTGGTTTGTAATAATCAATTGAAGTAGTTTTTTTTGAATTGATTGGTGAATTAATATGCAGAGTTGATGCTTTTGGGGTTTATATCCCTTTTACTGACGGTGCTTCAAAGTAGCATAGTCAAGATTTGTGTGCCTAAAGATGTGGTCATGCACTTACTACCATGTTCATTATCGGATGAATCACAACATCATCGGCGGCTCTTAGCTGAAGAAGAAGCAGCTGCTGCTGCTGGCTATTGCACTGCAAAAGTAATCAATTTGTTTTCCTAGTCTACTTGCATTTACTTCTTCACATCTTTCTTCTTAGCTCCATATTCCTTTCCACAATGTAGAGAAAATGCGGCTTCTCTGAGGTCATTCATTGACTGCTCTTTTTGTTTTAAACTTGCCCCACTAGTTCTAGTTTCTACTCTATCATGTGTGTTTTCATCAAAGGAAGGTAGACTGGTGCTTCTATTTGGCAAGACAAAAAGAATACTGCATTGTTGTTTTATGGCTTTTAAATTTATTATCTTTCTTACATTGAGCCATTGCTTGAGTTCCTTTTTTATCAAACAAGGAAAAATGAAAAAAAATAATTTTGGGATGATTTGTCTTTCCTCTTTAGTAAGAGACCATGTGAAAAATATTATGCAGGCATTTACTTGAATTATTTTCTTAAATTTCCTGACTCGAAAGTTGAATTCCAGTTTTTCAGTATCTGATTCTGGAATATATAGTGATCATTTTCCGTTAGATTATTCTACTTCAGTACATATTGTCTTGCACTGACTTCTAATATCATTCCTTTTAATTTTGTTTCAGCATAAGGTCCCATTACTCTCTCTTGAAGCGTTGCATCACCTTCACATTTTCATCTTTGTCCTTGCAATTGTTCACGTGACTTTCTCTCTTCTGACAGTTGTATTTGGAGGAGCCAAGGTCTGTAATAAAATCTGCTTCATTAACTTGTTGCTGGTCTCTTCAACTTTGTTTGTTGTTTGAATTGAGTGTTTGTAATTTACTGATGGTCTAGATACGTCAATGGAAGCACTGGGAGGACAGTATTGCAAAAGCTAATTATGAGACTGCACATGGTATGTATGATTACCTATGAGATCTTTTATCCAACTCTTTGCTCCATATCGCAAAAAAAATAAAAATAAAATCTCATCTGATTTATTTCCTTTATGAGGAGTTTAATTTTACATGATAATTGGTGCCGCTTAACACTGTTCTAAATGACAATTAGCAAAGAAGAAAGAAAGTAAATGACCTAAGGAAAAGCTTACGTGGAAAACTTTAATTTTACATAATAATTGGGAGCCGCTTTACACTGTTCGAAATGATGATAATCAAAGATGAAAGAAAGTAAATGACCAATGTAAAAGCTTACGTCGCCCCTGTAGTTAATGCTCCCTGTAAAACTAGTTACTTTCTTAACCAAGTCTTTAAGGTAGTGAACTGTTGACATACTGCAACCCATGAGACGAAAGATAAGTAAGAAGCAATATGGAGTTACTCCCCTCATGCATTATATCTAGATCAAGCTGATCTTCAAACTAAAACAGTTTGATGCTTTCTTTTGCAGTTTTAAAACCACGGGTTACACATGTCCAGCAACACGATTTCATCAGGGACCGATTTGTGGGTATGGGCAAACGCTCAGCCATTTTTGGTTGGATGGTAAGTAGTTTCCTTCCTCAATAAGCAGTCATTCTTTCCCTATCATATATTTCTCCTGTGTATGGTAAAACTTACCTTGGGAACTTCTCTTAAAACACATTAATGTGGAGAGAAAAGAAAGATAATTAAATTTAAGCTATTAAAGATGGGGAAGGTGCATATGCTCTCAAATGACACGTGAATATGTGATGGACAGATATGACCACTTCCTTTTGTCCTTTTATTTTGTGAGAAATGCCAACGCTGGATCGTGTCTCCAATAAGTCCGTCATTTATCTAGTTTAGCTAAAATATGGTTCACTCTTCAGTGCGTTGAAAGAATTTATATTATTAGCAAGTTTTATTTGCTGTCGTGTTAGGGCCCTGTTACCTGAGAATTCTATCCAAGCAAGTACTGGTTCTTATTCTCAACAAATATGATAAGCTGGGCACTTGCAAAAATTTGAAAAACATGCTGAATAAACATCAATTTTATTTATGAGTAAGACAGAAGGTGAAGAAATGGGGAATTTATAATAGAGCAATCACATGGTTTTATAGTGCCTTTACATTAACATAAGCATCTCATACTTTTGTTTGGTTTCCACGAAAACTTGCAGCACTCTTTCTTTAAGCAATTTTATGGTTCTGTCAGCAAGTCAGATTATGCTGCTCTGCGTTTGGGGTTCATTATGGTAACTTCACTATGCTACTTGTCTGAGATAATTGTTTGTTGTTTTGCCATCTTTTCGGTGCTTAATTGCTCATGTAGTATTAAGTTTCTTCTCTTTGGCAGACACATTGCAAGCAAAACCCAAAATTTAATTTTCACAAGTACATGATTCGTGCTCTGGAAGATGATTTTAAGACTGTTGTCGGTATCAGGTTAGTGGCCATTCTCCTTCCCTCCTCTTCCACATCCCACCGGGAAGAATTTGCGATGTTTTTCTCACTTGTTGCCATTTTCCTGTGTTTTTTTGCAGTTGGTATCTCTGGGTATTTGTTGTCATCTTCTTGTTTCTGAATGTTAATGGTATGCCAACTCTAACTTGGAATAGACATTTTTACCTTGCGGCTGCTTTGAAGTGTTTCAATGCTATACTAATGCAGAACAAATGGAAAAGGGTTGTATTGACAAGTAATAATTGGGTACCAGCAACCTTAGTGCTGTTGAAGAGAGTTGTTCTCTTGGCAAATGGAAACTAACAATTGAATAGCAGCAATTTTAATATTATTGTGGGCTCAAAAATATCTGCTTGGTGTCTGCAGCGAGGGCCATCTCCCCTCCCATAAAATCCCAAAGTGTGCCACTGCCAGTAGCTGCAGTTTACTTACTGCTAAGTTGATTGTTGTACTCATTGTTATAATTGCTTAAGATATTGGACTAACCAAACATTTTTGAGTACATGGTACTACACACTTCTATACAACAAAAAATAGAATATTCCCAATTTATTTCCTCTTTGACTTCAAGGATAAGGAAGCTGTGGATAGCGTTGCACTGTACCTATTGATGGTTACACAGCTGGTGCCATATTATGCTCGCATAGAACCTATCGAAGATAGTTGTTCTCTAAGAAACTAGTAATCGACAGCAATAATATCTAGGCTCTTAAATTTTCTGCTTCTTAGGTAGGGCCTCAAGTAGGTTGTCCCCCTCCCCCAGGGGCCAGGCTAAATCCCAAGTCTGTCACTCGCAACAGCTGCATTTAACTTATTGCTAAATTTATGACCCACTCTTTTTATAATTGTGAAAGTGTTATCCAAGCATTTATAACCATGTGTCACCGTGAACTTATACCCAACAATAAGCTGAATGCCCCGAGTTTACACCCTCTTTCAGGATGAGAAAAATTGTGAATTAAACTTAGACTTATCAGAGAAGAAATTGTGGAACTAGTTGTCTTGTAACTATGGGTACGACCATTTGCCAACTTCCTCTGAGGCAAATGTTAATAAGTTTATCTATGTCTCCGTTCATATTGTACATGCTATAGTTGTAATTTGATAACATCTCCTTATGCTTCCGCAACTTACGATTAAATTAAGCCACGTGTTAGAATTCTGTTGGTTTTGTGTTACTATTTGCATTTTTCAGCACTCTTTTAGATGATTCATTCCAGACACTGCCTTTAAAAGTGTTGCCTGCATAACTTTCATTTGGCTTTAATATAATTTTACAAGTTTCATTTCATGTTTCAGTTTGGTCATTTGGTTGTGGCTTATATCTGAAAGCTGATAAATTCATTTTATATTTTCCAGGTTGGCATACATACTTCTGGATTGCATTCATTCCTTTTGTTGTGAGTTGGATCTTTACTAAGCCTTTTGCTAGATCTAATTTAAATTTTAAGAAAAGCCATTCAAACAAAACAGTTACTCCCTCTATCCCAATATATGTAAACACTTTTTCTTTTTGGTCCGTCCCCAAAAAGTTGACACATTTCCTTATTTGGCAAATGTTTAGTGACAGTATCAATATTTTACCTATATTGGATCCCACTTATTTGGCAAAAAGTCCACAAAGGTGTACTCTTCTATTTACAAATTCATTTATTTAAAGGTTAGTTTTGGAGCATTTATAGAATCCTATCAACCTTCTCAGGAGTTAAGGTGCATGTTGAATGTGGATGTTTCCTTTCTCACACATTCAATTACTTTTCTTTCTTAATTGCTCTTAATATTTATATTTTCAACACGAGGTTCCTTTGGCAACAACCTCATCTTCTTCCACTTAACTTCTTTTTGGGTTTTTATCAGCTTCTGATTGCGGTTGGCACGAAGTTGGAGCATGTAATTATACAGTTAGCTCATGAGGTAGCAGAGAAACATGTCGCGATAGAAGGTGAATTGGTTGTCCAACCTTCTGATGACCACTTCTGGTTCAAGCGCCCTCAAATTGTCCTCATCTTGATACACTTTATCCTCTTCCAAAATGCTTTTGAGATAGCATTCTTTTTCTGGATATTGGTAAGCTAAAGTTATTATAGTATGTTTTCACTCAGCTTACTTATCTATTTCTAATCTTGGTAGTTTTTCATTCTCTCAATAGGTGCAATATGGCTTTAATTCCTGCATAATGGGACAAGTTGGTTTCATTGTTCCACGACTTGTTATAGGGTAAAGTCCAGTGGCCAGTTGGGTATTATATATAGCGCAAATGTAGGAGAAAATGTGTTTTGATGATGATGTGATTGTGTTTTCCAGGGTAATAATTCAAGTGTTATGCAGCTATAGCACGTTGCCACTTTATGCTCTTGTTACACAGGTTAGTGTTTTAAACAGGCATGGTTTGTTGAGTAGGTTTATATGAATGAATGTTGAAGTTGAATCTGAATTACAGATGGGTACCCATTTCAAGAAGTCAATATTTGATGAGCACATTCAAGTTGGTCTTCTTGGTTGGGCTTCGAAAGCGAAAATGAAGAGGGGACTCAAGGCTGCTACAGATGCTGGAACTTCAACTGAGGGTTCTACAGTAAGATTACAGATGTCAGGAATCAACCAAAAGGAAACAACCCCTACCTAATGGATCTTAATTTGGAACACAATTATAATCAACTAGTCCTGTCTTATTATTATTTTTTTTTTTTCAAGTATTCGAATAGGGATATTCAATGTAAGACCTACCAACTTCTCTTCATATTTTAGCAAACATCTGCTATGCATTTACTATACATAATATTTTTTCACTTCTTTACTATACAAAATCATACTTCAAAAGAATTATATCCTACTTTTTCTAGTATCTCCCTTGGTAGATGCAAATGGGTGTAAATATGCTTGAAGAGAAATAATACATGTTTGTAATAATTATTACTTGTGATTGATTATACAGTAATAGCATCGCAGAGTTTTTTATTCCCCTCTTTCCAGAAATTACACTGTTCTATTAATTAAATGATGTATTAAAAAAGCCTTTTTGAGTATATTCACCTATTTTCACATTTTATATGTAGATGGAGAACTATCATATTTGCGCTCAGATCCGGACGGGAAACCTTCATGTAATATTTAGAGAGAAGGCCCAAAATGGGCCCTCATCTTTGGATTAAGACTCAAAGTCATCCTTGAGTTTTCATATGAAGCACTAATAGTCCCTCATGTTTGCAATATTGATGCACTTTTGGTCCTCCCCTAAACTTTTGCCTATTTTTTAACATTAATTTTGTACATAATTTTATTTAAGGAATGTCCCATCGTCTTTTTATATATTTAATAGAAATAATAACTCTATGTGAGAGAAGGTTAGAAGAAGAATATCTTGAATAGTTTAGTATAAATATTACTGCAGCTAAACTAAGAATATTTTAACATATGATATTGCAAGAAAAGAAAATTTTTGTACTATTGCACGTGAAATTGTCATGATGAATCTCTCGACTTTACCTGCAATACGATTTCTACTAAACAAAACAAGGTGTTTTTCTTCTCATAATCTCTCACATAGAGTTATTATTTCTACTAAATATATAAAATGACGATTAAACATTCCATATAAATTATGAATAAAATCAATGTTAAAAAATAGGCAAAATTTTGAAGGAGGACCAAAAGTGCACCAATATTGCAAATATGAGGGACTATTAATGTTCCATGTGAAAACTCAAGGATGACTTTGAATCTTAACCCAAAGATGAGAGATTATTTTGGGTTTTTTCTCAATATTTAGATATAGGAATTTTCAAAAATGACAATAGTTTGAATTTTATTAGCAACTTATACAGAAACCTTCATCTAGTATTAAAATATAGAAATTTCAAAAAATGACTATAGTTTAGATTTTATTAGCAATTTAGAGTTAAGTTTGGGTATTTATCATTTTTAGCAATTGTTTAAGTCTCTTCGCTCTATATATTTTGAGGTGTCAATCGATTGTATTTGTTGTATTTATTCATATATTTAGTTGTATTGACTAATATAGTCCGTGTATATACAAAGATACAAATAACAAAAATTATAGAGAATTGTATTCATTCACTCTAATTTCACTTGTATTCATTCGCTCTTCTATCACTTGTATTCGTGCGTGTATTTAGATTGTATCAACAAATACACTCAAGATGTACACAAAGATACAGAAATATAAAAATAAAAACAGGTGACTGTATTCATTCGCTCCAATTTCATTTTATTTCATTTGCTCTTGAATCGAATACAAAATGTATCGATGAATATAGTTTATATTGCCGAATACAGTTTGCATGTATACAAAGATACAAACAACAAAAAATACGGGAATCTGTAATCATTCACTCTAATTTCACTTGTATTCATTCGCTCTTATACCACTTGTTTTCATGTGCACATTTAGGCTATATCAACGAACACAGTCCGCTTGTATACATAAATACAAAAAACAAAAAACAAAATAGACTATTTTTATTCGCTCTAATTTCGCTTGTATTGATTCTCTCTTATATCACTTGTATTTATTTACTCTGTTATCAACTCTGTTATCACTTATATTTATTTACTATGTTATCACTTATATTCATTCCCGAAAATATAAAAATACAACAAAAAGAGATAAACATACAAATATACGTAGGTGTAAATACAAAATATAGAGAGGTGGAAGTACAAAATACAAATAGAGGTAAAAATGTAGAATACATAGTCAGAGTAGACAAGAGAGAGGGGGGAGAGGAAGTCGGAGATGACGAGAACGATATAGAAGAAGTTTTCTGTCACCTTTAAAAGATAAGTTAACATCAATCATCCGTGTAAATATTAATATACAAGATGAAAATAATAATAGGAGAGAAACACTTAGAGTAACATAAGAAGGAGTGACTTACATTTAAAAGAAGAAGAAGAAGAATTTACTTAGGCAAATGTCTGAGCGAAGTGCAACGCGTTTGAAAATTTGAGATCGTAAATGAATTCGAGTACCACTCTGATCGCCTCTATTAAGAAAACTTAATAATTATACAGAACAATTGACATAATTATAATATATATATATATATATATATATATATATATATAATTATATCTTCGTTCATTTAGAGAAAGAAACTAGCATATCATATTGTGTACATGTTTTCTTTACAAAATACAATTCAAAAGTAAACTAATACTCTAAAACTAATTGAATCTCAATAAAATCATAATTTTGGTAAGTTAATATAGAACTCTAAAAAAATACCTAGATTACCTTATATATTATAGCAAAAATTTAAATAATTTTTTGTTTGCTAAAAAAATTTGAAATAGCTTGCGTGGGTGTGGGTGGGGTGGGGGTGCGGAGGGAGGGGGGAGGACTTTTTCTGCGAAACAAAAAAATCTTTCCTCAGTAGCATTCCTTTCCACGTATGTAGTATATTCAACTACTAGCTAAGATCAATTATAAGAAACTTCATCTGAAAATAAGAAAATGTACTTGATGAGTTGGAAAATCATTACATTACTCAAGGGAAGACAAAAGGAGGACTGGGAGTACAAAAGAGCGAGGTCAGAAACAAATCTCTCTACACATCCTTAGTATGGAGAGATTTCAAAAATCTCAAAACCCTTGAGGCAAAGATCCTTTACTTCAAATACTGTCACAAGAGATGTTTTAACAAAAACAGTAGAGTACCCTCAAGAACTTGAAAATGCATTATGCAAGGCTGGAAGACAATGCACTAAAGGATCAAAATAGAATGCTAATAGAGGTAACACAATTAGATTCTTAGAGGATAACTGGATCACAAATTTAGGGAAAATCAGAAGCCTCATTCAAGGGCCTCTGAATAAAATTGAAGACCCTAGAATCCATGCTTGACTCTATCAGTTGAGTTCCCTGACAACATCAGCAACATCATAAATGACAATCACCTCCCCCTCCCCCTCCCCCGTTGAAAGAGAGGATGAACTCATATAGGGACTCACTAGTAATGGCTACTTCTCAATCAAAAGTACACATTCTCTCATCAATAAGGGAACAAAAGTGAACAAACAATCAGAATAAGTATGGATGAATCTGAAAGCATAAAAATACCCAACAAACTCAAATTCTTAATATGACTCCTCCAACATAATAGGCTGCCAACCAACCACTACTTCCAGGAAATCAACATTGATCATATATGTAACACCCCGTATCCTAGAAAGACCAACCAGGAGTCATTTCAGAAGTTGCATGTGCCACCGACGGGTGCCACCTACGGATCGTAGGTGGGGTCCGTGGTTGGCCATCTGCAACCCCCTCCCAGAACTCCCAAAAAATTCAGCTAAGGGTCAACCTACGCCAGGACCTACGGACCGTAGGTCAGACCACGGTCTGTGGTCCAGGGCCGTAGGTCAAACCCCAGATTTCAACTCCCAAAACCCCAGTCGACATCTGCCAGGACAGATCGTCGGTCCTGCCACGGTCCGTCCGTCCTGCCATAGTCCGTTGGTGACCCCAACAACTTTTTAGTCAGGGGTCGTTTGGTCTTTTCCATATGCCACTACAAGAAAAATGATCTTTAGCGAAGGAGAATATACTATCGTTAAAAGTTCAAATCCGGTCGCTATAAGTCAATAACGACCAAAGAATATCTGGTCGTCACCGGTCGTTTAAAGTTAACAACCGGATTTGATGCCCGGTCATTAAAGATCCTATATAGACGATAAATATTCCGGTCGTTATATTTACTTTTAACGACCAATTTTCCTTTCGTTAGTGTCAAATTTCCGTACGCTAATGCCTATTTTACTGTTTGTCAACCCCCTTGCTAAAAAGTTGCAACAACAACATTTTATTTCACTAATGTGAAGTGTTAACAAATATAAATACAAAATTATATTTTTTCATATATATACACACTTGCATCCAAAATGAAATAAAATTGTCATTACTAATATAAAATTTCATTGTGATTTACAAATAACTAAAGAATCACAATTAGGAATATATACCTTCAAATTGTATGATATTATTCTTGCCAACTCCTAGAAACAAGATAAATAGAATTGTAGTGTTTTTACAAATGACAAATCTATTTTGACCAAAAAGTAAGTAAAAGACAATATCTTTAAATAATCTTGCTTTAATTTGTATTGTCTTCAGGGAAACATTCTTCTACAGACTTCAAATCAGTTTAGTGAAAAAATTAATACTAGCAAATTTATTTAGAAAATAAATGACTAACCTATTCACCATATTAACAAAATAATTGAAGCAAACATCATTTGATTGGAACTAATGTAATAACCATGATTCAGAAAGTTCGTCTTATTTGTTTTGGTTGGATAAAATTTGGACTTCCAGCCAAACAAGGTACTAAAACTACAAGGCAGAGGAAGGTTGTACTAATTGGATAATCTATATATTGTTGTACTTAACAAGGAAATGCAGTCTCAATATCCCTGATAAGCAAAATAAATTATAAATGACCAGTGCTGAGAAAAACATGAAAGAAATCAATAATTCGTGTTTCGTTCAATTTAACTGTAAAGGATATCACTACATTCGCTTACAAATACTTATTATGTCATAATTTGTAGATAGCTTACGAACTTCTATTTTAAATTCTAGCTAGAAGATAACAAAAATAAGAATTATTTGAATTCTTGAAAATGAATATAAAAGACCAAAAAATTCAAACGAATGCCTTAAAATTCAAATAATTTACACACTGATGGTAAATTTATTTACTGGAAATCGCAATAATAGTAGCATCTTCAAGTTGTCTGCTTGTACAAGTCCTTTGATAGCACTAAAATTAATCAACATGTGCATAGCCACAAAGAATGTTTTATTTTTTGCTTCCTTTGGATTGGAGAAGCAAACATTATCAGCTACTAAATATAAAAATGAACTTGTCGTTGCCAACTTTTTTATAGAGTAATTCAAGTAAAATTTCAGAAGAAGCTATAAGGTCCCTTAAGAATCTTATGTTCTTCATGTTGCAAGTTAGATGTTAGTTGTTTCACGAAGTTCATAATTAATATATTAATTTTTCTAAAATAAATGTCAGATACATTCCGGAGAATATTCTAAAAACTAAGGATCATACATGAGCCTTAATTTCCCATGCTCCCTTAACCTTGACCCTCTCCTTAAAGAGTTCTCTTAGAAATAAAAATAGATCATTTAAAAACTGAATAATTATGCGTAGATAATGATCTAGACAAAATATATTTAAATAAACTCACGATCAAATAAAAAAACAGTGCCCAAATATCATCTACCTCAAAGTTGGGAACAAGAAATACCAATCTCATAAACAACACTAAACAATTTTTTTGAGCCAAATAGATGAACCAAATAAAAATCATGACAACCTAGATATTTTCTTAATGTTTGTTTTTTGAAGATGTTAACTTCAATCTCTGCAGCAATTTATAAATATAAAAACTTGTTCTTCTTAAACTGTTAAATTGATAAATCTCGAAACAAGTTAGATAGAGTATTAAAAAGCTATGAAGTTCACTTATCAGAAGACACATTAATTGCATATGCAAATTCACTAATTAAATATTAAACAAACTAAATCTAATTAAGTTTTTACCTTTTTGGTCAATAGGAACTGAATATTATGATCAAATAGCCAAGCCAACTTTGGAAAAGGTAAAAATTTAAGTTTCATCACCTATTGGAGTACTTTAGAAACAAAGCAAAATATTAAGACCAAGAACTACATCATTATTGTTGGTACTATCTCCGGAATCCATGTATATATGACATGCATATTATTCTATTTTAAATAAGAAGACCCCTAAAAGTAACAACAAAACTCATGTTAACAAAAACTCTACTGTAATAAGAAAAAGTTACAACAAGACTCAAGATAGAAAAAAATATTGGTTTTACATAAGCAACCACAAAAAGAAGTAAGACTAACAGATTCATAATTTAATAAATTAAAGTTCATTTACAAGGATTTTGTTATATATAACATACCATAAGTAAGGGAATGGGATGCTTCCCATTAAACTCATAATAATCAATTACTCATTCAACTTCTTCAAGAAGACTCCACCCTCTATAACACTTAACTCCATTTATATTTTATTTTTTTCTATCATGTGTTTTTCTATATTAATTGATGACTAACTTATAAATTGAAATTATAGCTTAGGTAATTAGAATGATTTGGTAGATTCCCTGAAGATTTCAAAGTTTATTCTGCGAACCAAAGCTCTACATATTATGATAAATATCTCACCTTTTGTTCCTTTACTCTTGTTTCTGATGTAGAAATTTCCAATATTGAATCGTAATATTCAATGCCATATTATGATGGTCTCGCTACTTTAGTGTATTTTTGTCTTGA
>JAJOOS010017205.1:0-15445 GCA_029582725.1 Solanum chiquidenum
TTTATTCGAATTCTGTATTTAGAGGTTTGTACATGTGACAACCAATTCTGGGGTTATGTTGAGTTTATTTAAAGACTTCCGCTTATCTTTCTATCTTATTCTTGTTTTATAAATTCTGTATCATCGGGTTTTGGGGTGTGACATTATCTCTAAAGTACAAATAAAGGTCATTGATGCATATTGATAACGCTCAACTGCACTTCATTCGATTCATAGTGTAGGCGGTCGCTAACAAGTATAAACCCAACTAAGAGTTGGGGTCGATTCCACAGAGAGTGATACGGTAAAGAATTTGATTAGGAAGTAAAAACGTGTTCTGATCGTTTGTAGAAGTAAAGGTTTCGTAACATGAAAATTAATCACAAAGTTTCAACGATTAATATCAAATGAGGGAATTAGTAACCAATTCATGACAAGAATACTTAACACGGAAAGTAAATAATTAGAGATCGGACCTTAGGAATGTGATCAATCGAATTTTAATTTCGCGTAATGGGTAATTACTAGTTGCTCAAAGTTGTTGAATCTCAATGGGTAGGTTAGGTTTTTAATACAATAGTCATCTCTCAATCAACTATTATGTTTCAAGCGAGTTCTCTCAAACCTCGACAAGTTTATCATTACTAAACAACTCAAATTCCTTAACTCTTTCAATCTAGGTTTGTAAAGACGCAATCAAACCCACTTTCTCAAGCTAGATTTTAAAGACGTAATCCATACAACTATCAATCAATCATTCTACTCTATTACCTCTTTCTCAAGCAAGCATAGAGAGTTAAGCTATAACTGAATTTGGAACTTCAATTCCTCAATTAAAACATGAACAAATAATTAAACTCACTTCAAAACAATATTAAAATCAACAATTAGTAACACCCAATAGCTAATTAATGCATTCGATTACATGATCACACCCCTAAGGTAAGGGATTTTAGCTAAGCATAGCAGAAAACAAGAAATTGTAACCAACAAAGTTTTTCATTTGAATTGCTAACGATCTGCAATACCCAAAATGTTGAAATCCGAGCTAAAATCTTACAATCTCCAAATCTAAATCCCAACATTTCTCTAAGAATGTTCAACAATGTAACAAATGCGAAATACTCTCAAAAATCCAAGAATACACAATATGTGGACTCTTTTCTTCTTTCAAAAATTGAATTTATATGTTTCCAAAAACTAAGCACGGAGTCAACTCGGCGAAGTTAGTCGGGATCGGTGATCCATTTAGCGATCCGTTGAGTTGCTCTTCTTCTCGTTTTTTGTCTTGGTTCCTTCATCAAATTGTTCTGGAACTTTTGGCGAGCTTGGTCGTTGTCGCCAATCCATTTGGCGCGTCGCCGAATCATCTTTTTGCTCACCAAGTTGGTTTGGTCCATGGGTTACTTCACTGGAACTTTAGGCGAGCTGGAGGCTCACTCGGTGAGTCGACGAGTGGCTTTTACAAGCTCCAACTTTTCTTTTCTTCAGCTTTTTCGCTCTTTTTTTTGCATCGTAATGTCCTTGCCTCACTCTTAAACCTTCATTGTTGCATATCAACAGATTAACATCAGTTATGAGCATAAAATATGCATTATAAAATATGCATTGAGGACACTAAATCTTTGAATAATAAGTCCTAAATGTGTCGAAATTCCCAACTCATCACATACTTAGTAATTATGATTCACCACTTAGCGCATTGTATAAAAAATAATTGTGAATGCTAAATTGATTTATATAAGACTCATCTCTAAAGTACAAATAAATATCATTGATGCATACTTAGTCATTATGATTCACCACTTAGCGCATTGTATAAAAAAATTGTGAATACTAAATAGATTCCTAAGTTGATTCAACTTTTAAGTTGAATCGTCAACTTCTCATGTAGAGTTAACGTCATTTTATGTCAGTTTTCTTTTACATATGATTTACCTTTACATTTTTTTGTATTCATATATAATAGATGATCTATAACTAATTTAGATATATGATTCGATTTATCATGTTCACTCAAACTTTATTTGTTTGTTATGATATTCACATTTATCTAGTTATTGATGTTATGCCTTGTGAAATATTGAATTAATAACAAACGATGATTTTTCTTGGTGGATAGATGTTTGATTGGTTGTGTAGGATCTTAGTTACACAAATTTGGATCAAGATAAAAAAAAACTTAGAAAGAAAATAGGGATGGAGCATAAACAAGTCATGTAGGTACTCATGGAGGCATACAGTCCGGGAGTTGAGGTGGTTGTTGATATACTTTTCTAGGTTGAAAAGAGGTTAAGGCTTGAAATGCAGTTATCACATGTACTATTTTGATTTTTTTATTGACAGACTGTTATTTTATTTAATTTATTATCTACTTGATCTTACGTATCTGCATATTTTGGTACGTACCTGAATATGATGTGTGATTCCTTGATAGTGCCTATACATGTTTCTCTTCATGTATGTGATTTATTAGTAGTGTATTGATATAGTGTTATGATTTTGTTGGAGTATGATAGATGGGTGGACCTTATCATTCTTGATATGGTGGAATTTGATGTGATTTTAGGTATGAATTGATTCTCTCTTTATCATACAGTTTTGGATAGTATGCTAAAACTGTTACTTTGGATTTGGTGTGGAATGGTACATTTAACTATGCATCTAAAAGTGTGATATCATTTCTAGAACAAGGAGGACGATAGAGGAGAAGTTTTTGACTTACCTAGCACACATTCGGGATACTAGTGTAGCGGAATAAGATGATCTTTTTAAGTAGAGAAAAGACATAAATTTTCTCATGAATTTGTTCCGAAAAGTCAGTTACACGCTTAAACTATCATGACGATCTATTACACACTCAATCTTGTTTAAAGTGAAATTAATACCCCCTTTCGAAGACAATACCAGTTTTTGTGTGAAAATGTGTTTGTTTACAACAAATTTTAAAGTGACAGAAAATAAATTACAATAAAAAATAATATGAAGAAACATAATTTTATTCATCAAGATTGCGGGTACAATTTTGTTGATCCCTTGATTCTTCTCTCATAAGATATTGTCCATAATTCGAGGGATGTTTGTGGCGTATTTCCCGACTTAGGATGATTTGAACTTGATCTACATAATTTGAGGGCCGTTAGTGGCGTATTTCTCAAACTAGGATGATTTATATTTGACCTCTATATGAATATTCCATCAATTTGCGGAATATTTGAGATACCTTTTAAGGGAATTTAGTACCCTTTATATAGGCATGAACTAGGGTTTAGGGTTGAGTAGCCTCCAAGAATTCTAATTGAAACTGAACACACCTTCTAAAGTCCCAATTTGAATTGAACACGTCTTGTAGAGTCCCACAAAATTTCAATGTCTACAAATGCCCCCTGCTTCAAGGCTTGTCGGAGTGTAGGTTCGATGAAACTCAAAGACGAGGCTTGAAGTACTCAATCTTCCACCTTTGCTGCTTCAGATTTTCAGATTTGATTTATGAGAGAAGAGATGAAGGGCAGATTTGGTCCCACTGGCGTGCCAATTTGTTTATAACAAATTTTAAAGTGACAGAAAATAAATTACAATCACAAAAAATATGAAGAAACATGTTTTATTCATTAAGATTGCGAGTACAATTTTGTTGATCCCTAGATTCTTCTCTCATAAGATATTATCCATAATTCAAGGGCCGTTTGTAGCGTATTTCCCGACTTGGGATGATTTGAACTTGATCTACATAATTTGAGGACCGTTAGTGGCGTATTTCTCAAACTAGGATGATTTATATTTGACCTCTATATGAATATTCCATCAATTTGCGGAATATTTGAGATACCTTTTTAAGGGAATTTAGTACCCTTTATATAGGGATAAACTAGGGTTTAGGGTTGAGTAGCCTCCAACAATTCTAATTGAAACTGAACACACCTTCTAGAGTCCCAATTCGAATTGAACACGTCTTGTAGAGTCCCACAAAATTTCAATGTCTACAGTGTTATACACACGTTTTGACACATAAATAAGATTATTTTAATTTTTTAAAACTAGTTTTGCTTAAATATTTTCTTAGACTTTTGCAAAAAGTAAAAACCTAGACTTTCTTCCTCTTCTCACCTTACATTTCTTTCTTCTTAAAATCCATTCTTCTTTCTTCTTCATTATTCGTAAATTGAAGGGAAAACAAGAAATTTGAAGAGAGAACATGAGACAATAAGAGATTATGAAGTTTAGTGATATTGACGGCGGTAATAGGCGGTGGGCAACACCATTGTTGCCAGCGAAACAAATAAAAACTTTCAGATTTGTAAAATTTCTTTTGAAATCTTGATAATTATGGATGAAAATCAAGCATTTCATTAGTATTCTTTGTGTGTAAAATCAAATATGATATTGATGGCTTGAGACAAAAATAACATTGTGATGGTTGTGGGTGGTGCTCCGGCGAGAATAAAGAAGACAAAGATAGAAAATTATTTTCTTCCATGAATTTTTGAAAAATGTAGGCTATGAATCAAGAATTTTATGCATAAATGTCATAGGATTTTCAATAGAAGTCATTATCTTTCTCATAATTTTTTCCGGTGAATCCTCCGGCGAATTCGAATAAAATCATGAACCTTAAGTTAAAATTATTAACTTTCCAGTGGAAATCAACATCCTCCCCACTATTTTTTACTTCTTTTTAGAGTTCCTTTTTAAGATAGAGTGATGGATATTTGAAGAAATCATCAATGGTGACAAAGAATTTGTAAAGAAGAAGAACTTTTTAAAAAAATAAATGTAAAAGCTTTAAACAAATTGGGGTCAATAAAAATAAAAAAAAATAAAAAAATGACATAATTAATATATTAGAAATTATAATACTTAATTATATAATGACTAATAAAATAGTGCCACGTGTTTAAACTTGTCATTTTAACATAAATTTTCTTCTTCTCACGCACCTTAAGAAAGGTGAAGACACTTTTTGTTTCATATCATCTTCTAAGGGGGTATTAATATCACTTTGTATAAAATTAGGTGTGTAATAGGTCATTACAATAGTTTAAGCGTGTAACTGACTTTTCGGAACAAATTCATGGGTGAATTTATGTCTTTTCCCTTTTTAGTATATCACGAGTTCATTTATTTTGATAGGTACATTTTCAAGAATTAAAAAACTTACAATATTGCTATAATTTGCAAATATCTCTTATTGGAGGAATATTAAATGACTGGACATAAGTATTTACTATGAAACTATTGTGATAAACCAATTCGAAATTTATATAGATTGAAAGGTACACCTTTGTAAAAAGAAGGTACAACTAATTACTGCAACAATATCATTTTCTATTAAATCATGATATATTATTTTTATTATTGTTTGGTAATTAACACAAAAAATTAAAATCACATTAAATATTATACAAACAAATATTTTAGAACTCAGAAGTCAAGTTTCATTTATTAGCTAATAATTAATTATTTTGACTGATTGTTTTTACATAAATGATAAAAAGAAAAATGGTAGGAACTAGAATAAATAGTGCAATAGAAATAAATGCAAAAAAAAGTTATTAAAAAAATAATTTTAGTTTGTTAGTGCTAATTTTCATTTGAAAAATGAAAATCCAACAAAGGAAGAAAATATTCCCACAATATAAATGAACTAATATGAATAAATTGGAGAATATCTATAATAACCAAAGGACAATAGTATATTTAATAAGAAAACAAAAGCAATAACTTTCATGTTTAATTGTCAAGTTGTCACTTCAACAAACTTATTAATAGATGTAAAATCTACAAATCTGAACCTCCGGCCTATAAAATCTTTATATAGTCTCCACAATTCAGAAGAACAATTCAGTTTTATCTCTTGTTCTCTGAAAAAATAAAATAGGTGAAGTTGTCCTTTTTTGGGTAAATTTTTTATGTTCTTTTACCTTAAATATTAACATTTTTGTATTGTTTTCTTTTTTATTTTTGTTTTTCAGGATGTCGACTCATCTAGAACTGATCGAGTGTCCTATATGTAGGGGAACTGTTCATGGCTATCAAGAATTCATGATTCATGTGAATTCTCATTCAGACGATGAAATGGAGGTAGACGTTGTAGAAGATTCAAACAACCTAAGTGAATCATTACCAAGACCTTTAGAATCAGTCCAACATGTAAGAACCTTGAAAAAGAATTAATTAACAATCAAAATAATCACCACCGTTAATTTATCCTTGATGGGCTAGAGATTATAATACTAATACAAATGTGCTTGTAAATCAACAGGAATCATTGTTGCCACCGACATCGATGGCACCACCACCATCATTCTCATATAATGCTCGTTTTATTAGAGGTAACGATGATGAAAGAGGTGTGCATACAAATCAACAGCTACTATCACTATCTTCATATGGCACCGGCTCAATTAGAGTTAGCAATGAAGGCGGAGATGTAAATACAAATCAACAACTACTATCACCATCACCTTCATCATCATATCGTCTTCTTTCAGTTAATAATAATAACATACGCGTGGAACAAAATCAATTGCAACAAATGATTCAATCGACAAGAAGGACTTATGTACGAAGTTTAAATTCAGTAGTTATTGACCTAAATGAAACCCCTCTAGAATTTGAAGGACCACATAAAAAGGAGGTAGATTTTCCTATTTTGGATAAATTTGATCCATTACAGTTGGAATTCAAACCTCGACTCATTTGTGATAACGAAACTAGTGAGGTGGATCTAAGTTTAAAGCTTTAAGGCCAAGAGTATCTATGCCTAAAACATTTACTTCCTTTTTTATTATCATAAATTGTCTCAACCGCCAGTTGTTTGGATATTTTTGTTCAAGTTTTTTAATGATTTACAAAATTGTACTCCTCTTGAAACTTTAATATGAAATTCCTTGGAGTCATTGCTTCTTTTGTGTGTATGTTATCACTATAGCCTAAAATATAATGTTATATATATTGATACTATTCATTCCAGAATTTTATGTGTAACATAACATTTTATTAAAAACATAGATAAATTATTATTTAATCAAATAGAAGCCATCATAATGTTAGTCAATGATACTTGATACAATCATAACTAAAACAAAATCTGTAGTTTCATTGAACGTGATTGGTTTATAATTTTTCCACCCCATGAATATTTTTAATGTTGTTTCAAAATGAAATAGTCAATTCTCTAATAAAGGGAAATAAATGACTTATCCTAAGCATTTATTATGTCAACTATTATAATCTTAGTTCTAAATTCAATTTTATGTATTAACTTAGACAAATTATTATATAAAAACTAACATTAATAAAATACATGGATTTTCAATTGAGTTTTAATGGAATCCATAAAAAAATATGTGTCAGAAACATCTTCGATGGACTTCTGATAAAAAATATTATATTTGCTATAACATTCCAATTGACACTCACCAAAAATTCAAATTTTTAATAGTGTAACATATAATAATAATAATATTTTTGTAATAAATTCATAGACAATTATTTTTGTTGTAGTGTAGCTTTGTCGCAACAATGATTGATCATACACACATAAAAAAAGAAAAATAAAACACAGATAAATTTACAAATGTTACTTACAACTCATTAATCATAATATGAGATGAAATGCTCTTCCAAAATTCTCCATTTAGTCTGTAAGACTGGCGAGCATAATTTAGTATTATTTCTTTTTTAAGAAAAAAATATTTTTGAGAACTTTATTTTTGTTCTTTAGAACAATTAGTCACTTGGAACTGCTCCAATGTCCTTTATATTTTTGAGAACTTTATTTTTGTTCTTTAGAACAATTAGTCACTTGGAACTGCTCCAATGTCCTTTATCTTGTTCAAATGTACACTTTAAAGTGAGAACGTGTATACGATTGTATGTAATATAATTAATTCAATTATAAGTCGGTGTCGAATTCCAAAGAGAACAATATATAGGTGATCAAGTAAGCTCGGAATCATCACCAAAGTTTCATATTACATGTTGAACCTATAGATCATGAAGAATTAGGATGAGATGTTTGATATTAAAATGAATGTACAATCATGCTCAATATCGTATTTATTTGGATTCCAACACATCCAACACTTATTTATTTGGGTTTAATAGAAGAAGTTATGCACGTTCTACCCAAGGAGACAATATATTTTCTAAGTGTTGTATATCATCAATGAGTATGATGTGATACTCAAAACATTCAAGTTCACCATGATAGATATTGTGCCACAACACGATACTCAACATAGTAAGGTTCACCACAATAGTCACCATGTTGCACTGAAAATCATTGAAAATAAGAGTTGTCAAGTATAAAAATGCAATAGATATCACAAAAGAACATACTTAGTAGTGAAGGTCAACGTGATGGTCACTATAATGCACTATCCAAGTCACTGCAACGAGGACCATGCCGTGGTGAATGTCCCAGCATAGTCCAAGTCTATAAATATTACTTAGTTTGAACTTTTCCAAAGTTTGCACTTGTTTCTTTTTTTTGGAGACCTAACATAAGTATTCTCATCTCTCAACACTTATCCACATTACGATAAGTTTTCATACGTTAATTCAAGTGCTTTTAACACCATATGCAAATCTGTAACGTAATTTTAATCCGTGATCATAGGATCCTCGAAGAAACTATTCTCAAGAATGTCAAGCCTAGAGTTTGGAGGAGATTGATTCTTTATCCATAATTATAATTAAACGGTTAGAGGTATGTAATGCTCTCTCTATCTACGAGAACATCTTTATTCTTTCCCACTCTATGTTATTCATGTCTAATGAGTTTTCCTCTATGAACAAATTAGGATTTATGATGAAAATGTTACATCTTTGTTCTGGGTGAATCCTTATTAACTTCATGATCTCTCCATGTGATCATTCATTCTCTATAGTATTTTTGTTTCGAGAATCTACTCACTTTCATTATGAGATTTTACAAGTATGAATTATGATTTATAATTTTTCTTCAAAAGAGAGAATACCATAATTTTTCTTTAGAATATGAAGTTTATGATTTATGATATGATTTAGACCACTTAGACTTATGAACTATGATCTACATACGTATGAGCTTTGCAACATAAGGCAAATGAACTAATTATGATTTATGAGCTATTGTACTAACTATGATTGTGAGCTTATGGAACTAAATATGATTATGACCTAATCTATGTATGTATTTAACATGAGTAGTATTGACAATTGAGAAGGTATAGGTCTACAAGATAATGATTAAAAAATCATGCAAATACATGATGCCTTGAGGTGTAACTAATTATAAATCATTTGCTAGCAAAATATGTTATGTATGTCTCATATCCCGTCAAGGTATGAGATGGTTTAAATGATCAAATAGAGATCAGACTCCAGACTCCATGTTCTTGCATGGTAGATTTATTTTAATTTGATGGAAAATCACTCATAATGAACTTAATGATGATGAAATATATATAGAGATAACTGTCAAAAACACACTTAAACTATCCCCTTTTTTTGAGTTTCATACCTAAAGTACTATTGAGAGTGTGAGTTTCATATCTAAACTATCATATTTTAGTTTGAGAAACACACCTCAGTGGTGTGTGTAATGCACTCTCTCTTTTATTTGAAAAAATCTTGACACATGACATTCCACATGGATAAAATATTCCAACTTGACAAAAATTAAATAATAAATTATTAATATTAATTAAAAATTAAAGATTAAAATATTACTATCCATAAAAAAAAAAAACTTATTTTTCTTACCCCACTCCACCACCTCCTCCACGTACCCCTCCGGACAACCCCCATCCTTTTTTAAAAAAAATCTTTTATAAAAATTCATACTTCACCCTCCCCCTCCCAAAAAAAAAAACCACCCACTCATCCCCCCACCCAAAAAAAAAATTGATATTATTTTTAAAAAAATAAAAATAAAAAAGTTACCCCATCCTATTTAACCCTCCACTCCTAATTTTTATTTTTTTACATTTTTCTCATTTTGTGTTAGATATGTACGTACATATATTTTTAGAAGAAAAAAAATTCTACTAGTGTACTGAATATAACATAAATAGACAAAAAAATTAAAAAAATCTTGCGGCGGCAAGTAAAAAATATTTTTGATATGTATATATCTAACAATGAGAAAAAAAATTGGAAGCGGAGGGTTAGGTGGGATGGGTAGAATTAATTTTTTTAAAAATAAATTAATATCTAAATTAGTATTTGAGGGAGGAGGGGGAGGAGATGAAGTAAAAAAAATAAATACTTTTATAAAAGAAATTTTTTTAAAAAAAGGGCCGGGTGGGGTTGGGGGGGGTGAGAGGAAGTGATGGAGCGGGGTAAGAAAAATATTTTACATTTTATTTTATAAAAGAAATATTATTTTTTTGGATAATAGTTTTTTAATTTTTAATTTTAACTAATACTAATAATTTATTTAATTTTTGTCAAGGTTGAATGTTTTGTCCATGTGGAGTGTGATGTGGAAATTCTTTAAAATAAAAGAGAGAGTGTATTACATACATCATGATGAGAGTGATATAAAATAGAGATGTGTGTTTCTCAAACTAAAAAGTGATAGTTTAGGTATGAAACTCAAAAAAAGAATATAGTTTAGGTGTGTCTTTGACACTTATCTCATATATATATGAAAGTTAACTTCTTGTTGTTTTGAACTTTTTTTATTTTTCAAGATACGACTATGTTTTCTTGAGCTACCTTTATATTTTAGTTATACTTGATGTTTCATTCATCTATTTTACATACAATACAATTTCGAATGTACTTGCGTCTCTTGTTAGGGATACTGCATTTTAAATAATGTAGACTCAAGTACTTAGACAGATGGTCAAGCAGCATGTTAGGTTCTACTTACTTAGTTATTGATGAACCTCCTTTTCTTTGGGGCATGACATCTATTTCATATTTTTTTGTTTTGCTTATATGTATGACCTTTCCCACGACAAAAGAGTTATTCATGTTAAGTTAAGGCCTCAGAGATTGATCGAGTCTAGTATATTTATTTATGATGTAAACTTAGATTATTTTTATGAATTCAGTGTTTAATTTTTTTTATTAAATAATAATTTATCAATTGAAAAAAATTGTTCTGATGGTATGCATTGCAACACCTCACTCTTTTGCATATGATATAAGTTATGTCATGTTCTCTTAGGCAAGTTAAGACATCAACGGTTGGTCTCACCTAGGCCCATGGTCGGAGAGTGACATCTATGCTCTCTCGAACTCTTTATCTAGTTATTGATGTTATGCATTTTGAAATGATGATTCAATCATGACAATGGATATATCTACTTACTGATCGGGTAAATTTTCAATTGCTTGTCTTAGTTATACATATTTGAATCGCGATAAAAAAAATTAGAGATGGAAATAAGATGTGAAAAGTATCTTTATGTACTGAACATTCATAGGTATAAAAATAATTAATTTTTTAGGGTTGAGATTTTACTTTGAGAAAAAAAATGAATTCAGAAAACGTAGAGTAAGATATTCTTTTAGTATATACCATGATTTTGTTTCTTTAGGTAGGTATATTTTTTAAAACTAAAAAGTTTGAATATTATTTTGATCTTCATAATTACTCATAATGAAAGAATAATAAAAGATTTGCCATAATAAAATTATTGTGATAATCTAATTCTAAATTCATCTAGATTGAAAGGATTTAAAAAATAAAAAAGAGAAAATATTTATCACATAGTGTTTAGAATTTTTTTTAACAAGTTAACTAATATATAAATTGAATAGTATATCTAAAAGGGAAAAAATATCAATAATTTTTAAATTTTGATTACTGAACTCTCACTTTAATAAACTTACCATTATAAGAGATGTGAAATATACTAATCCGAAGGTGAGTAGTGCACTCGCCTATAAATTCTCCAAACAGTCTCTAGAGTTGACATGGACAATTCAATCTCATCTCCTTGTTCAGCAAATTATATAGGTGAAGTTCACTTCTTTTTAGGTTAAAATTTATGTTACTTGACCTCAAATATTAATATTTTTTATATTGCTAGCTTTTTTTATATTATGTTCTTTACAATGTCAACTCATCTATCCTTACTCCATTGTCATTTTTCTGATCAAATTATTTACAGTTATCAAAAACTGTTGAAACAAGTTGAATCTCATCAAATGCACCAACAAAAGGAGATATACATTGTGGAAGATTCAAACATACTTAGTTTACCATTATCAAAATCTACGTAATCGGTCCAATATGAAGAAATCAAAAGAAATGAAAGAGCTGATTCACAATAACCATCACCACTATCACCATCATTGTTATATCATCCCCGTTGAGTTAGAGGCAATGATAATGATACAAATATGTATGTAAACCAACAACTACCATTGTCACTATCTCCACCATCATCCTCATCAGATAGGTAAAGTTGTCCTCTTTTTAGGTAAATTTTCTATGTTGTTTGACCTCAAATATTAACATTTTTTTATGTTACTTTCTTTTCTGTTTTGTTTTTCAGAATATCGACTCATCTATCATTGCTTCATTATTCTTTATGTGACGAAAGTATTTACGGCTATCAATAATTCATAAATCATGTTCTATCTCATCTAATTGACTATGAAATAGAGATAAAAAGTAGAAGGTTCAAACAGCACAAGTGAATCATTACCAAAACCTTCAGATTCGTTCAAACATGTAAGAACCATGAGAACAAAGACTTAATTTACGATCATCATCACCACCACCGTTAATTTATCCCCATTGAGTTAGAGGTAATGGCAATGATACAAATGTGCATGTAAACCAACAACTATCATTATAGTTGTCACCATCACCATTCTCATCAGATAGGTAAAGTTATCCTATTTTTAGGTAAATGTTTTAGGTTGTTTGACTTCAAATATTAACATTTTTTTATGTTGCTTCATTTTCTATTTTACTTTTCAGAATGCTGACTCTTCTATCATTGGTTCATTGTCCTTTATGTGAAAGTGTTTACGGCTATCAAAAATTCATGATCATGTTCTATCTCATCCAATTAACTATGAAATGGAGATAAACGCAGTAGAATATTCAAACAACAAAGGTGTGCATACAAATCAATAACAACTACCACCATCACCATTATATCGTCATCTCTCACCTAGAGGAAATAATAATGACATAGGCATGTGTAGACATTAAAATTTTGTGTGACTCTACAAGGTGTGTTCAATTTTAATTAGGATTCTTGGAGGCTACTGTAACATCTCGCTAATTGAAAGAACTAGAAAGAGCTAGATTTAGAAAGAGTCATTTTTGGAAAGAATGAAAAATCTGGAAAATTGGTTAATTTAGGATAAAGTTTGAGTTTTTTGGTCAACTTCAAACAACCATAAATCCTATCTCAGGATGATTTAGGTGTGCTTCCAAATACCGTAGGAAATATCTTGGAATTATCTTTCCAACGCCGCCGAGTTTGCGCAATTCCAAGTTTGTATGAGTGAGATATGCCCATTTGAAGTTGGGTTGTTCAAATAAGGAAAGTCTAATCCGGATTTTGAAAGGGTAATTTGGTCTTTTCCTTACCCAATTATTTTATTTCGATTTTAGGAGTTTAATTGGGGTCTAATCAGAATTAGATCAGTGGAAACAATTGGAAATTCACGCTAGGGCTTCGAGAAAAGAGAAAAGAGGAGAAAGGAGAAGAAAAGTCAAGATTCGTCAAGATCGTGCAATTTTGGTTGTGGATTTCGCCAAGGATTCAATCCTACGAGGTATGTGAGATCACATAGCGTTGAGTTAGTTCACCCATGCGCCAATAATGATTCAATTCAGCGAAGATGTGTAGTTTTGAAAGCAAATATTATGAGTTCTTGATGATAATTCGTTGAAATCTTATGTTTTCTTGTTGTTGAAGTTTTTTGAGTTTGATTCATGATTTTAGGTGTGTTTTCGAGTAGAATCTTACATTTATTGATGGTATATTTGATTCTAAGTATTTGGGGAAAGAACTAAGTTAAAATAAGGGGTTTAGAGTTGAAAAACAAAGAAGAAAAGTCGGAACCCACCTGGGCAGGGGCATGGGGCCCTGCCCCAGCCAAAGCGCCTCAGCATGGACTCTGAAATTTGGGCTCTGGGGCACCACGCCAGCCAGAGCGCCTCAACCCAGTCCTTGAAATTCACCCTCTGGCACCCCGCACCTCTCAGAGCGCCAGGAACGCCAATTCTTCCACCTTTTTCCACTTCTTTCCGTACAAGTTCCTTAGTAATGTACCTATGTTTTCTAGTAGATTTATATACTCTAATGTATGTATAAACATCATGAAATCATGAACCTTGAATTCATAATTCAATTCAAGTAAAGTTAAGAGTCAAGTCAAGAGGTTAAGAGTTAAGTTAAGAGAAGTTCATAGAGTTTTCCAAAAGTCTTTTACAAACGTTTTAACTTTGTTTTAAGACTTAAACCTTGAGTTGAGTAAAGAGTAAAAGTAAAGTTCATTTCTTTAAAGATTATACGGGAACTAAGTATTCCCAAGAGTTAAAATATTTTCACATTTGATCAAAAAAGGAAACACTAATTTCCAAGAGAGCCTTTGAGCTAGTTTTTGAGTAATTATTTCAAATCACAGAAAGAGTTTTGTTTTTAAAACATATGAGCTGAGTATATTTTGGGAGTAGTATTGAGCACCGATATAGGTGTAACATCCGGCAGTTTTAAATAACTATGAAGAGGCTTAGAATTGGAAATTGTCATATTTGGAAAGAATTTTAAAACTCTGGAAATTTGGTCAAGTATGAAAAAAAATGAGTTTTTGGCCAAATTTTGAACAGTCATAACTCCTATCTCAGGATAAGTTAGGAGTAGTTCTAGTTATGTTTGCGAAGCTCGTGGAATGATCTTTCCAACGCCGTCGAGTTTGCTCCATTCCGAGTTTGTATGAGTGAGTTATGCCCTTTGGAAGTTGGGCAGTTGGCAGGGAATTCCGTCCGGAAATTTTAAGGGTATTTTGGTGTTTTCCCTAATCAATTCTTTTTGTTATTTTGTTGTGTTAGACTGATTTTTAAATCAGTTTGTCCCATTTTAAAGAGTGAGAGTTAGGGCTTGGGAGAGAAGAGAGAAAGATGAGGAGAAAGAGAAGAGCAAGCAAGGAGATCATCGTGGATATCGCCGGGGGTGATCCCTACTAGGTATGTGAGTTCATAGTGTTGGGATGGTTCTTTCCCCCACACGCTAGATTCGTTTTAATTCCGAGAAAATATTGGTTGTGTTGTTGAAGTTGTTGGTTGTGTTGTTGAAATTGTTGGTTGTGTGTTGATGTTGTGATTGTGTTGAAGTTCTTGTTGATTTGGGACGTGATTTGGTTGTGATTTTGAGTGGAATCCACTGTATGTTGAGGGGTTTATGATCCCAAGTGTTTGATGTTTGAACCTTTGAGGTTGAGAGGGTTTAGAGTTGGAAAAAAATAAGGGGAAACGTCGGATTTTTGGGGAAAAAGGGCT
>JAJOOS010017206.1:0-26182 GCA_029582725.1 Solanum chiquidenum
AGCTGGAACACACGAAAATTATGGTATCATTTTAAAAATTTGCCTAGACAAGATATGCCTTATATACAAGATGGAAGATCTGTAGAATTTACGTGTCATTGGCCTCTTCATCACCCTCTCCAATAATTGGAATTGTCGGCCCTGACAAGACAGCAAACCTGAAATTTATGGTTCCGAACCAAACAGAACCCCAAAAAAGATTAATACGACAACACAAGCAAAATAACAGATATACTGAACAAAATTATTATGGATAATACAGAGAACAGAGACACACCTCCTTGCTAACCATAGGAGGGGGGATGTTGGCCCAATTCCAGCAAACTCATTAGGGGAACCTCGAACTTGGCTAGCTGCCTCTTTACTCTTAAATTCTCCAGGGTATGACCATACAAGGCATGGAAGGGGTCCATCTCTTGAGGGATCATAACCTGGTGGAAGATATAGGGTCGCAGTAAGTTGAACTCCATCTTTCCTCTGATACCTGATCATTTCTTTTTGCAATGATTCCAACTGTGGGTATGGATGAGGGAAGTTTGTAATCTGACATGCTCTTTTCTCAGGCCAGCTCAAAAGGTAGTACTGAGTGTTTTCAGTTTTGGATTCTTTAGAAGTGAGTATCTTCAACTCATTTATTGACAACTCCCCTTCCTTCTGATCAGACATCAAAGCAACAACAGTCTCAAAATATTTTTCCTTGTCACTCTGCCATATTCGTTCCTTACTCCCAGTATTTCTGAAATAATTCATGTCAGGTCATTTTCTTTGGCAAATGAAAAATATGGAAACAAGCATATACCACCAAACCTACATGTCAAACAAATCGAGAAACGGAATGTTCCCTTCTGGGGTAGCGCCACTTCCATTTAACAATATATAAGTGTCCCCATCATCTTCCTTCTTCACCTTCGCAATAACATATGTTCCAGCAGGAGTTCTCCGAGACATGGGAGAACCAGGATCAGAATACACATCTTCTGATGATCGATCAAATAGTATCCGGGGATTTACATCCTCTGATCCGGGAGATATAACCCATGTCCTCACCTTCCTTGTTTTGTACCACGATTCGTAAACCAATGCAAGTGTATCATCACACCAGGAAATCCCTCTGTACGTGTAGGAAGATCCCATTATAAGAACAGCATAATTAATTGGACAATAATCTTTGTTCATAATTCTCGGTTGTTTACTTGACAAGTGAATCCCCTTGTCAAAAATAGAGGATAAATCACACCTGTTTCTTGTAAAGGCAGTCATTGATAGCAATACTATCAAGGAGCATCTATTCTTATACAACCCTATATAAAAAGTAATACATGCTTTCTAGTATCACTAATGAAGTTTATATCCAATTATTTTGCAAAATGAAAAAGGAAAAGTTATCAATTCTTTTTAAACATGGAAACTCAAGTCAAATATGGTTTTTTTACCAAGTAAAAGTTCACTTGAGGACTTTGAAATATGTTTTTTAAATGGTATGTTCTAAGGACTTTGAATTATGTTATTGCACCCTTCCACCAATATAAATTGCAAATTCAACTGCTTCTGACTAGCATTACAATAAATGTTATCAGAAAGCAGGAATCAATTAAAACGTAGTTGGCCAAATACTTCAATTGGCATAGTGGCATCAAAAAACTGAACCATTGATGATTTCCATACTCTAATACAAAGTATAATTTGCAATCTAATACACCACAAGTAATATCTTCCTACCAAAAAATATTAATCATCTTCAAGCATGCATCAAAAATAAATGAAAAAGAAGTTTCAACACACATATGAACTCCACATGTATAAATCACATTTGTTGACCAACAATCGTACAAAACACGGCAGGTACAAGTTTGTACATACCCATAACGAAGGTCCAGTTTATGTAAAATTTTAGGTTGTTCATTGTCATGTGGTGCAGGAGATTGTGTATAAACTATGTCACGTGGAGAAACGTCGACTTTAGCATCGCCGCCATCTTGTGTCTCAACCCTGAAACAGTTTCAGGAGAAACGCATCAAATTAGTGGCAATACCGACAATAAAGCATCAAATAAACGATGATACAGACAATTCCACAATTCAATGTGCAACTATCACAAATTGCCACTTCAAAGGGGTAATAAGTACTAGATTAGTATTAGCATTGAGATATTAGTGGATAAAAGAAACAAGTCATTCACATGAGAGAACACCTACCTTTGTTATCCCTTCTTTATAGACCTGTAATCATTCCATATTTCTTTTATGCTTATTTCCATCAAAAATAAAATATATAGACATATTGTGTGTGTTTTTTCTGATCTGAGGAATCATAAGCCTATAATATGAAGTCAAAAATCAGTTACAAAATCTGGACAAGTAATAAGACAGTTATTCAACCCCACTCCACCCAAAACCAGGGAAACGAGGCAGGGTTTGGTAACCAGTGCCTTCAGGAGTTGGCTAAACTGGAAAAGGTTGGGGGACTTGTGTTTTAGATCACAAGTTCAACCCCAGGCCAAGCGTACTAAGTTCAGCATTTGAGTAGAGGAGTGGGTCAAAAATGCCCGAATATCAAAGATTGCGGTTGGTCCAAATGGTTGGCTCCAAATTAATTACAAAAAGAACAAGGGTTGGCTCCAAGTGGATTTTTCAGTCAAAAGAAAAATTACTAGAATAGATTTTTGTATGCATACCAATAGAGAGTCGACGGTTTATCTGCTCTCCAATTGATTGATCGCATCCCTTTCCTCACACTATTGAATGCAATAGGAATATCTTCGGCAAGGGGTAAATCACAAAGTTCTCTCACAAATTCTCCATTGGCTTTCCACAGTTCAACCTTTTTGGGAAACCTTCCGCATGGTACAACAAATGAAAACGGCCTGTGAGTTGAGGAGATCAAAATGTATGTTTGGTCTGGGGAGGGGTCCATTGAAGTGTATATAGCTGGTGGACCAAAGGGCTTCATTTCCCCATCTAAAGAAGCCAAAACCAGCTGTGTGGTAGCATAATACTCAAACAGATCTTCATCATATTCATCTTTCAGCAGATCCTGATAGGTTCTAGCTTGAATAACATTCTTTTGCTCATTAGATTGAATCTTGGGGCCAGAGGGAACCAAAGGTTTCCTTGGTGGATCTCCACGAGATAACGGGATGGTACATACCAAAAGAGTTGAGTCATTCACCCAAACAAAGCTGATAATAACAGAAACAGAGTTGTCAGTACAGGGGTGATAGTAGCATGGAATCAGCAAACTTTCCTCTCAATGACAGACAGAATGGAAAATGACATACTTGTCAAAAACAGCATTTACATATACATCTGGTGACTCGAAAAGAGGTCTGGCTTTCCCAGTATCCACATTAGCAACCCATACTCTCAGTTTGCTGCTGCTGCCATCATCCTGATACAACAATCAAAATCAGATCTACCTTGTGACAAAGGACAAGGACCTTGTGTGAAATTAGGCATAAAAATGTCAGAATTATACAAAGTGAAACAGCTAAAGGAAAATCTATGATTAAGTTTTCCATAACATCAACATACAAGTTTTATAGACATACACATAGACACGCTTTGCATATATATCAAAATACCTCATCAAGGCGGACACTGAAGGCTAAATGCTGACCATTGTTTGACCTTCATAAACGAATAAACAATCAGATGAAGAGAAATCATAATAATTGATCCAAATATACAGGTAAATTAGGTCTCTATATGAAGAAAACATCTATATAAAGGAAAATATGCAAGGAAAAGAGATTACCATGTCACAAAATTAATTTTAGCACCTTCGGGTAGACCCTGGATCTCTTTTTCTGGTCCTAGGCTACCATCTTCCATTAACTGATGGATGGCTATACCAGTATAGAAAGACCTGAGAAAGAACATCATAAGATCCTGTATGGGTGCTGCTTATTGACGATTGAAGTACTACCACAATCAAGGCATCAATCTTACTAATTTTAAAACAAGAAAACACTTCTTTCTAAGATTTATTTTTTTAAAAGGAAGACAAACGATACCAGCAAGGAGAGCTTAATCTATGTAAAGAACATAAGAGACACCAACTATACAGCCAGAGGAAATAAAATAACCTAACATAGCGTCTCCAGCACTTGAGTGCTTGAAGGAAAGATCATGAGAAGCTTCATCATTACTCACATGCGACTCCTGGTATTACATTTCCCGTCGATGCGGATTCCAGCAAGCTTCTCCTCGGGTCTTGCTAAATCTGACAAAGGTGGCAAGGATCTCCGCTTAAGAAACAGTATTTTATCCCTTAATGGAGAGAATGACAGTGCTGGAAGTGGTGGAGCATCAACAATATCTCTAATCTCAAAGGGAGGAAGACGATATCCCGTGACTGATGCTGATTCTAGATCTGGTAAAGTTTATGAGAAAACAAGAAGATTTAATCACCATTTGTGAACTATGCTAATTATATTTAAAGAAAGTTAAAAAAAGAGTTAAAGAGTCTCTCAACATGGAAAGCAGGGCAATGAAAAGAATGGGAAAATAAATGAACTTATGAAATATACATTACCACACACCCCACCCCACCCCACCCAAAAAAAAAACTTAATTAGCCTCTCCAGTTTAATCTATAGAAGGTAAATACCCATATGTAAACATTAAGTTTGTGCAGTGATAGGGGAGAAATACATGAAGCAAAAAAAGAGGCTTAACGGATGGGCATGGAGAAAAGCGAATGACTTTATTATTGTCTTCAAGCACTAAAACAGTGAGGATAATTTTCATCCATGATTCAAAGCTTTCCAGCTTATAAAATCCACTGAAGGAGGCTTTAGCTGTGTTACTTCAATAGGAAGTTAAATTGCCTCAGAGATGAGGAACAAAAAGCACATCATTTCATACTAAGGAGTTCGTTTAAATGCGAGTTGCCTTACAGCCTAAGATCTGGAATAAGTGCATGTGTACTTTGGCAAAGATTCTCCTTTCTCTGTGTTTCTCATTTTAGCATGTAAGGAAATCATTTATTCAGTAGCACATTCAAAGAACTTTTAGTTGCTACAACTTGCAGGAATGAAAATCAAAGAGTATCAGACCCAAATCCCATAAAATTCTTCAAGAATTAAGTGGTTGATATAAATCAATCAATCAACAATCCACAATCCATACCAGTTAGATTGGTTACACAAATCCCCTTTCATTGATTCCGCTCAATCAGATCCTTTCCATTCCAATAAAAGAGAATTGGTTTTTAAACCAAACTAGACAAACCGTAAATCCCACACTTCTCTAAAAAAAAAATTATGAATTTCTATTCTAATAGAAAACAACTAGTTAAACTCCAATATATCAACTAAACGGCTAAATAGTGGTACTGCAGTACTGTATCCATTTTTTACTAAAACAGGATTCATTGACATCACCTATGAGAATTCAACTAACTCTTCTCCTTTTATTCATCAAAGCTCCTCCTAATCTCCATCAAGTTAAGGACTTAGCCCTAATCTATCATCGGAAGAATGGAATACATCATTTACTAACAGATTATTCAGGCTCCATTTCATTCCAGTCCTATAAAAATTATATTTCAAGACAAAGTGATAGTTCTCTGAATCAAATACTATCTATACACAGATAACTAGCTTAGCCGAAGTAGTTAGTATCACGAATTAAGGTTAACTCGCAGCAATAAGGAAAAAAAGAGGAGTTAGTCCAAAGTACCGTCATCATAAGCAACAGAAGCAGTAGCATCAGCAGCGCCATTAGAGCCAGTGCCATTTCCGCCGTCCTCAGCAGTAAGGGCGTTGACGGGGACAAGATGGTGAAATCTAGAGGAAGCCATAGTGGATTTCGCCTTGAATTGCTTGCCGGCGACGAATCTTCTAGATTGCGCACGGAGCAACGGCGGCGAATGGAGGCGTTTGACGGCGAGAGGGAGAGAAGAAGATGAGAAGAAGAGGGTTTTGGGAAGAAAGGGAGAAGTAGTAGAGTGTAGAGAGAGTAAAGCGAAACGATGATAGACTTTGGGAAGGCTCATGGCGAACGCTTCATACATTTCAATTATTCAATCAAATCCATTTGACAGATTCCAAAGTTAATGGTTTTTCCTTTTTTATTCAACAAGGCATGAGATGCCTTGTTTTGTCAAAGATATTTATTTTTTAGTGGGAGTGGAAAATACTCAAAATTGAAAAGAAAAAAAGTAGTATTGAAATTCGAATTCTTTTAGCACTATTTTGTGATGTTAGTCAAGATTCCTTTATATTGTAAACAAAAAATGTTAGCCATTAGCCACTATAAAAGTTTATATTGTAAAGAATGGCTAAAACTCAATTGAGAGAAGATAAAAGTTTCAACAAGAGTTCAAGGTTTATAGTCTAGTGATATCACTGAAAGTTTTTTGTCTAATAAGCGTGAGTTTGATTTTCACGTCTTTCCTTTCATGATTTTCCAATGTAACATAATTTTTAAAGAAAAAACTACCTAATTAGACATACTCCAGTACCATATATATTATGATTACCTATGCTTTCAAAATATTATGTATCTTATCACTAATGAATTTTTTATATCATCAATTGAGGAAAATACACTTAGATATATGTATTTGTTCTGTCATATACACTAAAATAGAGAGAGAGGCGAGAGAGATTTGTTATGTATCCTAGATACATGTGAATCACACTAAATACATGTATTTGTATGTATCTGATGTTATTCGTGTGTATTTGGGATACCAAATACATAGGAGAGTGATGAGCGAGATGGGATGGAGGCGAGGGAGGCAGACGAGATTTGTTATGTATCTCTAGTACGTGCAAATCCACTTGAATACAGTGTATCTAGAACAAATTACACTTAATTTTGACTTTATGTATATTGAGATACATGTATCTGGACGCACTAAAATCTGGTAAGATATATAATATTGCAAGTAGGGGTGTGCATTCGGTTTTTCGGTTCGGTTTTGTGTTGTTCGGTTTGGGTTTTTCGGTTTTTGATTTTGAAAAAGTATAACCCAATCCGAACCAAAAAAAAATTGGTTCGGTTCGGTTCGGTTTTTCTCTTTTCGGTTTGATTTTTTTTCAATTTGGCTATTCGGTTATAACTTATTTCATAAATAATTAATAACATAATCAAAGTTATATTTGCATTCAGTGGCGGAGCCAGGATTTTCAATGAGGGGGTTCAAAATTTGTAGAGTAAGTAGCCGAAGGGGTTCGACATCTACTATATATACATAAAAAATTATTTTAACCATGTATAAATAAGATAATTTTCCGCCGAAGGGGGTTCGGATGAACCCCCTTCGTATAAGGTGGCTCCGCCCCTGTTTGCATTCTTAAAAAATAAAAATTTCATATAAGAAAAAAGTAATAATAATGAATCTCTTAAATATCCTTTCCAATATAATCACGAGTAAAACTAACAAAAGTGGTATCATGCATGCTTTATTATTTATTAACTAACAAAATTTGCATATTATTTTTCACATCTTAATTTAAGAGAAGAAGATTTTAATATATGTTAAGATATTACTATGAAAACTATTAGAAATCAACTATTAATAAACTTATGCTTATATGATTAATAGATAAGAATAACAATAAAAATAAAAACAAAAAAAAAACTTACTGGGAGTGATATGCAAGGAAGCAGCAAGCTAAAAGCAATAAAGCAGAGCCAACTGCAAAAGTAAAAAAGTTAAAAGTGCAAGTTTTTTTTTTAGTTCTAGTTCTGCTAGTTTTTTTTCCTCATGAAAGTACAAGTAATATGTGATATTTATAGTTATAATGTAAAACCTAATGTCTAAAATTTAGTGAAATAGGATGACAGTAATTTAATATGGGTCTAAATATTACGGTAATACTGAATTACTAGTACCTATATTGTAAACCTAAATATTATATGTGTAATTATTAATCTATTAATATATATATATATATATATAATTCGGTTTTTTTCAGTTTTTCGGTTTTCATTTTTCTAAATCCGAAACCAAACCAAAAAACCAAACAAAGTAACTTATAAATCCAAAACCAAACCAAAAATCCAAAAAACCAATCCAAATTATAATTCGGTTTGATTTTTCGGTTTAATCCAAATAGTGCACACCCCTAATTGCAAGCTAGAATGTATCTAAGTAACTAGCTTCTAAGCTAGTGGGATTTAGGTAAGTTTCCCAATTTTTTAAAACATAACGATAAGTAATTGATTTACAACAAGTTTAAACCTTGACATAATCCAAGGAATATTAAGATTTACATAGGGAAGTTCTTTCTTTCACTAACTAGAAATCAACAAGAGTGAATTACTTTCTCCATCACTCTTATTAGTCTTGGTGAGGTGAAGTAGAAACTGCAGCCCATTTCCCACATCATACAATATTAGACCCAACCTCCCACCAATCCAACTACCAAATTGGCTTCCCAAAAGAAAACCCAACCATCTAGTTTTACCTTCCCCAATAATTCCTCCAATATATGACCCCAACAATGTGCCAACACTTCTAATAATTGCCTCATACAATGTGCCACCAACATATATATTCTCAAAAAAGTCCCATCCTGATGACACCATTGGCCCCATAATGTGTTTTGCTTGTAAGGATGCTCTTTTTGCCACAGCATTTCCAACTTGTTGCCCTGTTTTCACTGCATCTTCAAGACTTAGTCCTTTGGACAAGCTTTCTTGAACTGCTTCTTTAGTGGCTTCATTTCTGACCTTGTGCACATGAGTTGCTCTAATGTAGTGTAAATAAATCTTCACCAATTCCTTGAGTATGCAGCCTATGGTTCCATAACTCATGTCGAAGCAGTTTATGAATGTGAATCTTTCTGTCCTGCTTCTTGAAGCTGATTCTTCTCCGACTAACTGTCTACATTTTTCAGCTGCAGAAGACAAACATGAGAACGTCTTTGCTGATGATCAACTCACAAGAACATAAAGATAAATACCAAGAGGCAGAGGCGGAGCCACGATTAAGATTTTGGGGTTCTAAATTTCCTTTAGAACCATCAATCAATTTTGTTAGGGATTCACAAATTAATATACATATATATTTAATTAATTTTCTAGTACAAATATAGGGTCTACAGAAAAGCTATTGGGTTCATCCGAACCCACAAACCCCCACCTAGCTCCGCCTCTGCCAAGAGGAAAATTTGACAAGATTATGTTAACAACAATAATTACGTCTCAATTCCAAGCAAGTTGGAGTTGACTTTATGAATTCGAGTTCATTAATTAGGAGGCGAGTGTACGTAGATATATACCTATGAAACTCAGAACCAAAATTGCTGTCAAAGAGAGCAACTGTGCCCTCATCTTTGCAGAAATTTGTCCTACTTTTTTCTTGTCTCAAAACTCAAGGACCTAATTAATTTTGTGTATGAGGAAGAACAGGGAAAGGATATATTTATCAGTTTTAAGATGTTAATTGGATATAGATCTTAGAGGGAAAGGAATATCCATAAATCATTTGTCCCAAAGGTAAAGGAAGCAAAGATGCCAAGGAAACTTGAGTTCAAAATTAAGCACATTCATTCCAATGTTTAATTAGAATTTCCATGTTTCCTCATTCCACAGATACCCCATCCTAGTTCTAGCTTTTTTTCACAACACTTACAGTGTGTTTGGTACAGAGTATTTCCAATTTTCTGATATTCGTTTCATTAAAAATTTTGAAAAAATATTTTCTCCAGAAATAAAGAACATGACTTTCCTAATGAAAATCAAGTATTACAAGTATCGTTCTATATTGACAGTAGCCTCTCCACCCTTCAACATGCCCCCATCCCCACCAGCCAAACACTTACCTTAGTAATTGTCTAAATTATATACGCATGCTTTTAAGATATTAGTTTTTGCTTATGTATTGAACATAAAAAAAATTAAAACAAAAAAGAACTCATTAAGTATTTTCTTAATTCCTTCATGTATTCAGTATAGAGACAATTGTTTTTATGCTTGGTGGTCTCTATGGGAGGTAGCCAAAATAAAATAGCCAAGAAAATCTATTTTTTTCTTTTCAATCCCCATTCATTCTCTGAACCAATAAAATAAAATAAAAATATAGGCTAATGGATATTTAGGAGAACATTCAAAACTTGGCTAGATTATTTCTTAAAATGATGCTTAAAAACTGACCAATAATTAAAGAGATAATATCTCAAATGATTCCTTAACTATGAATAACTTTCTCAAAAAGTTACTCAACTATGAATAGTTTTCTTAGAAATCCACTCAATTTTATTTTATAACACAAAAGTCACTTAACTATGTGTAATTATCTTAGAAAGTCACTCAACTATTTGTATTTTCATAGAACGTCACATGTAGCAAACTAATTTCTTTCTTTTCCTTTTCTTTTTTTCTGTGATTACAAGAATAGATCGTGTCATTTATATTTCCCTAAAGTACCTATGTCGACATCATGAATGACATGGAATAACAAGTGTGTGGTGCCCTATAAGAAAAAAACAAGCAGCTCCTTTGATTTTTTCGAAAGTTTGGACTTCTTTGTGCTGAAATATCAGAAGTTTGAGCTAGTTATAACCACTCGGATTTAACTTATTATACAATATAAAGAAACTTTACATTATCAATTTAACTATATATAATTATTTTGAATTTAAGCTATTACTATAATTTTTAAAAATATATTAATATGTATATACTTCTAGAAACAAAGAATTCTCTCATCGTCAATCAGTGAAAAAATTATGCTATAAAACATCATGATTTTTCAATTTCTCACTCATTTTCCACCGAAGTAGCTCATTGAGTGAAAAAAAAAAGAACTCTAGTGCTTGAACCTTTTGCTCATACTTAATTTTGTACAACTGATTAACAAGGACTGTATATTCAACTTAACTAAGCTTAATTGTTTGATTCAATAACCTTGAATTTCTGTGAACAATAAAAAATCCATGGCTGAACTGGACCATCATCTACAATTCAATTAACACACGGAATAATATCAAGCTTGATGCTTTAGATTTTGTATTTTTATACCATAAAGATCTTAAGAGTAGATATTTTACCACAATACTATCTTTCAAGACGTGCATATCTTTCTTTGGTTATAAAAATGATAAGAAATGTGTGCTCATTAGTTATTCCATCCTCTGCTTATATAACCATAACCTTATCACACACGTAAAACATATCATAACAGAGTAACCACACACACACACAAAACAAAACAAAACAAAAAAATGGCAACAATTGCTGGTGTTAGTCTCACTAGTCCAAAATTCTTGGCCAAAAATTCCAACTCTCCCAATTTTAAGCCATTTAAGTTCCCATGCCTTAACAATCCATGGAAAAAATCATCAACAAAATTTGGGCTTGTGTGTGGAGCAGCACCAGATAACAAGCTTTCTGACCTTGTGGCTGATAGTGTTAAGGGGGCAGAGGAAGCGTGCAATGAGAATCCAGCTAGTGGAGAATGCGCGGCGGCTTGGGATGTTGTGGAAGAGGCAAGTGCAGCGGCTAGTCATGCAAGGGACAAGAAGAAGCAGGAAGATGTTTTGGAAAATTATTGCAAGGAAAATCCAGAGACTGATGAGTGCCGTACATATGATAGTTGATACTAGTTTTGTGTTATTTAAGCATTATGCTTTATTTTATTCCCAATTTGAATCTTGAATGCTATGAATTAGGCTATTGATATGTATAATGAAAGGATTCTTCCTTTCTCAAATACTATACAAACATTTTGATGTTGTGGTTATAAACTACTATATCCATAATTTTGATTCAGGGATACAATCCTTGAGAATGGGGTGCATTTCCTTTTGTCAAAATTTATGTGTACAAAAAAAAAACTCCGAAGGGGTTCAGGTAAACATCCTCCGGTTCTCCTAGATGACTTGATCTGCTTTGTGTGAGCAGAATCTTGTCTGTTGCTTGAACCTATTAGTAGCTCTTAGATGAATAGCCAAGAAGTTGATGAACAGTAAAATTAACAGTGTTTTCATACAATTCCTACTTATTAGTGGATGATAGATATTCCACTGAGACCTTGGATATTTGCCAGATCTTTGACATGGTAAAAGATTGTCTTTGCACAAAACTTAACATGATGGTTTGCCTCAGGCCAGGGCATACGACGTACTGAAATGGCAAACCTATTTCTTTAAGAAACAGAAGATACATGTTGGCAATTTTGTATCCATTCAGCTAAACATGCGCAACTTCTGCCGGCAATATTGGCCAGTCGCATTGGTTGAAAATTCTTTTCTGAAGAAACAGTATAAGAGTTGAGTTTGTCTACTTCTTTTTCTTGTTTTTGGTACATATAGTCGTCGATTGGGATGAACGAAGTTAATCTGCAGCCACGACGGACTATGGTAGTTTTGGAGTAACCTCCGTGTTCTAAGCATTCAACATTCAAAAGATCCAAACAATCAACACTTCCCACAAATATTGTGACAAAAAGAAACACAATTACTCACAACTAGTTGAATGAAAAGAGCAATCTTGCAGAAACAAAAAGGGTCACATATCATTCACACAACTTAAGATTTTTATTTATAAAACTAGAGACTAATATCATAGACAAAGTAGTAGAAACTGCTAATCCATCAAAGCTAAACATTGAAGTAGAGAATCTATGGCCATAAACTGACACAAAGCGAGCACAAGAAAAGCTACTAACTCACATTACAGATACACAAAATGTTGTAGTGACTGCATAAAGGAAGACTTCAGCAACCAGTGACAAGGTTCTCTTCCGCTGCCACTGTTGCATGTAAATTGAATCCAAGAGGATACAAGGAGCACCCCGTTAAGAAAGAACCCGAGAGCTAGGATCATGGTAGTCCAATAATGCAAAGAGGTTGCTCAAAACTGAAACATATCAGCAGAGGCAGTAATGGGTTGAATTGGGTAAGGGAGCTGCCAGGGCTCAAGCAAAGTGTCTGGAATTTCAGGGATGTCCACAGCAAGTCCATTAGCATCAGCCCAGAAACGAGTGAGGGAATTCAGTGAATCTAAGCGTTCAGTCAGTTCAGCCATTTGAGCCCTCAAGACATTGTTCTCTGCATCAAGGGTGTGGAAGTTTCTTCCAACAGATTCGGTCTTCTCACGCCAGATAGTGCTCTGATTCTGCAGCTGCGTCAATTGGCTCATCAACTCCTCCAAATGCTGCTGCTTCCTCTTTCGTGACCGCCTTGCAGATTCACGGTTAGACTCCATTCTCTTTCGTTTTCTCTCATCATTAGTAGCATATCGCTGGCCATCAGAACCCGAACTAGCTGGTTGCTGAGTCGAAGCCATGTCTTTGTGTCGTTTGTTCGACAAAAATAGGAATTCAAAAAAGGGGAGGTAACTACTTTTTTCTTGTTCGGTATCTGAATTTAGCACTTCTAATTTCTAAATCAAACAGAAAGAGGGTTCCAAGGGTATGAGGTGGGCAAATTCATGAAAACACATAGAACCAGTACAGGAAGACAACGGAGAAAGAGTGCATAATGCGAACTCCACGCAGGTGGATCATGAAGAATTTGAAACTAACATAGAGAAACTGTTTATAAAAACCTCAATCAATGAAACAATAAACGATTATATCAAATTAGTAACAATTCAATGGCTGTTGTATAAATCCAAATCCAAATCCAAACAGTGCCTTCAGCAATCAAACGCAAATCAATCTGCAAGACGCAAAACAGAACATAAAGTATTAGAACAGAAATAAAACAAATTCAACGATGCAGGTGTATAAAAATCAATCAACCCAACACAATCACAATTTAATTAAGATCCTCGATCCTCTGTATGTCTAAATAAATTCAGAATTACTCATAATTAAACTAGTTCTACACAAAACCCTAAAGTTCTTCGCTAAGCTGGATAAGGTAGGGCTATTATTAAATTTATACAACCCAATCATGGATATCCATTTGGGAAGTGGGATAAATTAGGCCGGAATTATAATTCGATTATAATTTAGTCCGACTACCAAACAACCCCAATTCATCATCAAATTAAAAAGCACGCAAAAATTAAAAACTCAAAAAAAAAAAAAACTAAAAAGAAAACAAATAATGAAAAGATAAGATAGAGGAGAAAATAATTGAGACATACCAATCAAATGAAGAACCAATGATGGGCAAAAGAAGGTCTAAATGAAGGCAAAAAGAGGGTTTATATAGGAAGAGGAGGTAGGTATTTTGGTAAATATAGGCATATGTTTGTAATTTTTTATAAAGCAAAAGTTAGTGCGATGGACGTAATCAGGAAGGTGGTTGGCGTGTAAATTGAAAAAGTAGTGATGACAGCTAAGCAAAGGAAAAATTGCCTTGTCGGTATATCCTAAAAGACGAAGGAATCTTCCACGGATGTTCTCTTTTCTGTGGGCGATACTTTTTATTTTATTGACCATCACATTTACTTAATTATTCTTTTCTTTTCTTAATTATTACTCAAGTTAAATAAAATTATTTTAATGTTACAGTAACTTAATGAGTCTTGAAAAGTACAAATGATCAAAATTTTAATATCAGTTTCATTTATTCATAATTATTTGGAAAAATACATAAAAAAACCCTTTGAACTTGGCACGAAAATTTACTTTAGTACTTAAACTACACGGGTGTTTAAATACCCCTAAACATCTTTAAAGTGATTAAAACACCCCCTAAGGGATGATGTGGCAGAGGGAGTGAGTGCACTCTCCTGAAAGTGCGTGAAAACAGAGAAAAAAAAAAACTGAATTTTTAAAGCCCTACACATGGCCTTTTTTTATTGGCCTATATATAACAAATTATTTAAATAGTTTTTTATATTTATTAAATCTTTAAAATATATAAATTTTCTTAATAAGAGGTAAATGAAATTAGTGGGTCCCATTTTTAATTTCTTTTAAAAAAAAAATCTTTTCATTTTGTTGTCTTCCTCAATACACATCTTTCTCCATTGAAACATCTCCTCCTCCTCCATCTTCATCCCCACCTCTATCCACTATTTTTATTTCACTAATCTTATACTAATCCGTAAAATTTAATATCAATGTCATTTTATTGACGTCGATTTCACTCTGTATTATTGGTGTCGATTTGGCAAATGTAAACTTTCTTAAATTTTGAGTGACCCATTTTGATTTCTAGATCCATTCAAACATTTCTCATAAAATTTATATTTTTTTGGACTAACTTTCTTATGCAATCTTCATTTCTTATTTGAGTTATCAAGAAAATATTGGCTTTCAAAAAATTTCATTCTCCAAGTGGGTAAATTCGTTGGGAGGGTTCAAAAAAGATAATGTGATTATTAGTGAATTTTCTTCTTTAAAGTGACTTAAAATTTGTTGAATAGTGAAGAAGAAGAAGAAAAGAAAGTATGGAAGGTTGGAATAATGGTGAACAACAAGGAAGAAGAAAGAAAGGGGTGGGGTATGCATTTATAAATTAATGGGAAAATTAATCAATTGATATAATTAATTTTCAAAAGTGTTTAAGAAAAAATAGTGAATAAGTAAAAAAGAAATAAAAATTATGACATGGTGCCTACATGGTTATGATGTGGTGCCTATATGGTTATGATGTGGCGCTTACGTGGCTATGATGTGGCGGGTGAGAGTGGTGTTATAATCTCAGGGTGAAAAAAAAATCACTTCAAAGATGTTAAGGGGGTATTTAAACGTCCGTGTAGTTTAAGTACTAAAGTAAATTTTCGTGCCAAATTCAGGGTTTTTTTTTAATGTATTTTCCCTAATTATTTTCATCGTCCATCATTATCTATTATTACTATTCATTTCCAACAACCAATCGATTGCAGCATCACAACTAATCATTTACTTAAGTATAATCATCACCATTAATCATTCTAACCACAATATTCGTTATCACCGTTCATCAATATATATTGCGGAACTATTATAACTATCACTAGTCACAATTCATCAATCATCATCATCAATCATCATTACCACAACAATCATCAATTACTTTTGGTAATTACTATGCAGTATAATTCATTGAAAATTGGTGAAGAAGATGAAGAGAAGGGCTAAAGTTGGACAACAAAAAGCGCGGAAACTAAGACCATTTTTATTTATTTTTGGCTTAAATTTAGACTCAAATATACTATTTCCTCTGTCCCTAATTACTTGTCCACTTTTCTTTTTTTAGGAACAAGTAATTAAAAACTGAGGGATTATTTGTTTTATATTTAATTTTTTATCACATCAACTTTAAGGGTGATATTAAATTATTTTTTAAGTAATACAAGAATCTAATATATCTTCATGATAGTGTAAGAGTGTATACCATTTTTCAGAACAAATTTAAGGAAGAATCTATATCTTTGCCTGTCAACCTACATTTATGTTCCAAAACAAGTTTAAAAGATGAAAAATCTTGAACTTTCTAATGATTTTCGTCCTTTCATCTTTTATTTTTCTTAATTTTGCAAATAACGTTATGCCAACATATCCCTCTATTCTTTTTGTTATAGAGATTAGAGTGAAACACAATTTTTTACATTTTAACGTTATGTGAAAATACTCTTTTGCATCGTAAGTATCTTTCAGATTCATAGCATGCATATATGGTTGGATAGTCATGTCATTGTGAATTTTTTAAGAAATTCTTCTTTAATTCATAAAGTATCATTTGTACATAAGGTGTCAAACTAGATTTCACTTTTTTAGAGCTTCTCTATTGTGGATCAAATTAGTTCTTGTAGAGATGGAGCAATGGAAGTTTTTTCTTGAATTTCATGATATTCAAGAAAAAACCACGACAAAACAAGTCGTTTAATATTAATTAACACAAATATTTTACATTTTTATCCATTTGATTTTTCGATGATTCAATTGAGTTCAATTTGTGTATTAAACTCTCTTTTCTCATTGATTTTCTTTATAATTTTTTATTTTGCTTTTCTTTCATGTTAGCACGTTCTCTGTGCGACACTTTTATTTTATAATAATTTGATATATAAAACAAATTTAACTTGTAGTGAAAAATACATAGCTTCAAACAATTTACTGAAAATTGTAGATAAACTTTTTTAAAAAAGGGGGAAAACAAAAATGAGAGGAGGTTTTAAACTATTACAAAGCTAAAAAATAATAATTAAAAGACAACTTCACCAATGATCATCGTTACAACATTTCTTTGATTATATAGAGGCGTACTAAGCTAGCATTTGGTCATAGATTTCCAAATATTCTTGACAAATATTATTTGGGTGAAAATTTGGGTGAAATTTCACCATGTGTTTGGCCATATAGTATTTGCCTATTTGGGAAACATATTTCACTTTTTTAGAAAATATGATTTATACCCATAAGTTTTAAAAACTATCAATACTAACAATAAGTTTGTATTACAAGTCAATTGGATCTACGTTGCTACAAATAAGAAGTAGTGTCCATGACACTGGAGCAATGTGGTAGTTTGGAGTGAGTGCAACAAGCATCATTTCATACATCGTGAAGTAGACAAAACACATGACTTTGTTACCTTGAGCCGATTGTTCATTATTTTCATCAATAATCATATCATCACTTTCATATTCATTGAATATTTCATCACTACTTTGGTGTTCAGGTAAATATTATGTAATACAACGCACACAATTACTATAGAGGGTGTTTTTGTAAAAGATAAAAGTTTGGTGTAAAATTTCAATTTTTAAAAGATCCGAAAAAATGAGATTTGGCCCAAATACTAGAAAAAACTAGTATTTGGAAATTTGAAATATTTGCCAAATAATGACAAATTGTATGGACAAACACTATTTGCCAAATATTACTTGGGAAATCTATGGCCAAACGGGTCCTAAGTTGAAGAGCTTCTGACAGCACTACTTAGGGGTCGTTTGGTTGGGAACAAGTTATCTCAGGATTAATTATCTCATATATATGGGATAACTTATCTCATCATTATGGCATAAATTGTGGGATAAGTTATCCAAAACATGACAACCAAACAAGATATCAAATTTTTATCCCAGGAAATGCTTGGTGTTTGAGGTATTAGTTTAACCATATGAAGATTTTGAATTTAAATTATAATTGACATACTTTGCTTGCATCTATTTTACCTCAGCTTTTTGGACAACATATCATAGAAATTTATGTTTTTCAGCTGTGTAGGCTTGGTATAAACACGTTAGCTCAAACACCAGTGAAATTAATAAAATTATACGATTTAATCCTTGACAGACTAATAGATCAAACAATTTTTTTAGTCTTATTCTCTCAAAATTCGTTACTTGTAAACTGAGAGCATATCATTTAGTGTTGCACCAAAATATTCAAAGAGAAAATCTTGTTCAAGAACTGAAGGAGGAAGAAAATATTTTGAAATAATGTGAAGAATTACAGAACAGAGGATTGAATCAAAGAAGAAGAACTTTTCTCTGTATTAAATGATAATCTGATACAATGCAAATAATACCTACACTACTCTATTTATAGTGTTTTCATGTCATTCTCCAACTTGCCAATCCCCCTCACTTTCCCATTGGAGAGATCCTGGAAAATACAGAAATTAGGATAGAACAGAACACTGCATTTTAACTCCTTTGTTAGCCTAGGAACAGATAATAAGTTGTATTGAAATCAGGAACATGAAGCACATTAGTGATCTCAGCCTCTCCTAAGATCTAAGATAAGTTAATATGACTAACTGGTGCAAGATTACCAGTAGGAAGATACATCTTTCCGTCTTGAGACTTAGACAAGGTATTATAGTGATTGAGCATATGCAGACTATGAACCATATGTTTGGAAGCTCCTGAATCAACTATCCACTTGGAAGTAGGAAACAAACCTGATGTACCTGAAGTAGACACATGAGCATCAGTGGTAGTCTTCCCATTTCCCTGATCTAGCAATTGCAGGATCTGTATGTACTGCTGGTGGGAGAAATGAGGATGTTGTGGTTGTGAAGTTGTAGGAGGTTGAAACTGTTGATGTTGCAGGTTAGTCATAAATGCATGAGAGACACCAGTATTACTAACACCTGATGGAGATCTACCTGAGAGGCTACCAGGGCCAAAACTAGCAGCTGCAAAACTAGTTGTGTTAGTTGAACCAGGACTAATCTTCTTCTTACCTCTCCAGTCAGACGAATATCCATGAAGCTTGTAGCAGCGATCCCTTGTGTGACCATTCCAATTACAGCTATCACAAAACAAGTGACTGTTAGATGGCTTCTTAGGTTTGGAAGTAGATCTAGTAGTAGCAGGATCACCAGATCCCGATCCTCTAGAGCCTGAGTAGGCATGATTATTGCCACTAAAGAAAGCTAGAGCCTCATGTATAGATCCATGGTTAGAAGACATCTCAATAGCAAAATTTGCCTTACCAAGGATCTTTTTGACTCTCTTCTGCAATCACTAGTGAGTAGGCTTTGTTCACACTGGGAACAGGATCCATCATCATAATTTGGCTTCTACATTGGTTATAAGACTCGTTAAGACCTAGGAGAAACTGCATAAGCCTTTGACACTCAAAATGAATTGCATAAGTCTTTGAAACTGCACAGTCACAACCAGGACAGGGCATGAGAGAATCAAACTCCATCCAAAGCTCTTTAAGCCTGGAGAAATAGATGGAAACATATAATAGTCCTTGAGTGAGTGTAGCAATCTCCTTATGTAGATAGAATATACGCGATCCATCAACCTTATCAAACCTTTTCTTCAAGTCATTCCAAACTTGCTGAGCACTATTAGCATAAGATCCCACTGAAAAGTTCTCGACTAACATAAATCATGATCCATGAAAGGACAATTGCATTGCATTTCTCCCATATATTATGGAAGGAAGCTTGAAACTTATCTTTAGAACTAGATCTGTTAACAAATCCTATTTTACCTTTGCCTAGCAGACCTATCTTCATAGACATGCTCCACAAAGAATAGTTTTCAGATCCAGATCCAGTTAATTGAATAGAGACCAGTGAACTACCTGAGTGTCACACGCTTGAAGAAACAAAGGATGATGTGAGTCAACTATGGCTTCTCTACCACCAGCTGAAGGAGCAAGAGTGTCATAATCGAAGCCTTCACCTATCGCCATTGATGAAGATCTACACTGACTCAGGAGCAACAAACGAAGCAAAAAAAACAGGACTGCTTCTAAGACAATGCAGACTCTGTTGGAGAGCCTTTTGTGTGCACTGCAAGCAGAAGAGTTTAACAACCTAATTTGCGGAATACATCAAGAGCATTCATGGCTCTAATACCATGAAGAATTACTAAACAGAGGATTGAATCAAAGAAGAAGACTTTTTCTCTGTATTGAATGATAATCTGATACAATGCAAATAATACCTACACTACTCTATTTATAGTGTTTTTTAACTATACAAGCTAGTTAGTCTAACTTAACTAGAGTTACCTTTAACTAACATTATAACAAACTTTGTAACTAACTTTACTGTTACATTGATCACAATGCCTAATTTCTGATTCTCATATTCATAACACAATGTATTGAAAAACTTAAAATTATTGAGGCAGATAGAATAACTCTTGTATCACAGTTAAGAAAAAGTACTAAATGAACAGATAAGTGATAATAATATTTATTTAATATTTCTATCCTTGGCATATATTTTGGTACTGTACTTATTGTCTAACTCATTACTCTTAATTTTGAAAGAATTATTTTTCGTACACATGAATCTTACACTTATTGATGAGACAACCTCAACATAATTTACTATATAAACACCAATTTTCAATCAATTATCTTTATCCTCTTCATCAATAGAAGTATCAATGTAGAATAGAATATTGCATTACCTTATGGTGTTAAATATGATTGATTTTTTAGAATGCAATATTACAAGTGAATTAATAGCAGAATGCAATATTTCATTTCACAATGATAATTCTATTGATGAAGATGATAAAATATTTGATTGGTAGTTGATGTTTATATACTAAATGATAAAGAGATTGTACTTGCATTAAGCACAAAATTCATGTGTGCAAAAGAAATTTCTGATAAAATTATGAGTATAAATTAGACAATAAGTACAACATCAAAACATACGTCAATAATAAAAACATTAAACAAATATTTTTTTTACATGTTCACTTAGTATTTCTTTCAAGTATGATCATTATATTTGCCTCAACAACTTTAAATTTCTCAATACGCTATATCAAAATACTTACTTCCTCCTCTAGTTCTTTGGACAATTTTTTTTCTTTGAATATTTACTTGCAACACAAGATAATATAAACTCATTGGTGTTTGGACTAACTTGTCTATACCAGCCTATATATCGAAAAGTAAAGATTTTCATGATATTTTGTCTAAAATGTTTGGGTAAATAGATGTCAATAAAGTATAGGATTGTCTCGTTAGATGAATCAGATTTCAGAAACACATGAGCTAGTGTCTCTTGTTGAGGTCTTTCACAACACCAATATTTAGATGGGCCCTCATGATCTCATCTTCTCATTTTATCATCAACGTGGATTTTAAATTTTCACAATATCCAAATTATGAAAGACATTTTAAAAGGAATATTCCTTGCCTACATATACTTGTAAATTTTGTTCTCCTCTTCCTTATGTTTGACAATAGTGCCAAACAGATTTTATTGAGAAACAAGAGGTAGTTTCTCTGTAAAATATGTCTGGCACTATATCAGACATAAGGAAGAGGAGAACAAAATTTATAAGTGTATCTAGGCAAAGAGTATTCCTTTTAAAATGTCTTTCATAATTTGGATATTGTGAAAATTTAAAATCCATGTTGATGATAAAATGAGAAGATGAGATCATGAGGGCCCATCTAAATATTGGTGTTGTGAAAGACCTCAACAAGAGACACTAACTCTTGTGTTTCTGAAATCTGATTCAGCTAACACGATCTGGGCCTATTTTTTTTCTCTTTTGTAGGTCTAAACATAGAGGGACTTCAATTAAGGAAAGAATAATGATATAGTGGTGGGACAGATGTTGGAAAGAATATGAGACCTTTCTTTAGAGCTTTACCCAACTTTATAATATGGAAATTATGGAGAAATAAGATGAAACATGAAGGGAAGAAAATATCAGTAGCACGAATTGTTAACAATGTCACTAGAAATATGTATATGCTGGTAAGACTAAAGAACCCATGTATGTCCTGTCTTGTTAATTGGTCTGATATATAAGCCGATAGAATAGACAAATTACAGACCTAAAATGAGAGTAAAGAGAGTCTTATATGAATTCCCACCAAATGGGTGGGTGAAATACAATACAGATGAAGCTTCTCGGGGAAATTCGAGTCTCAATTCATATGCCTTTTGTTTGAGGAATGATAAGGGTGATGTTGAATACGCGGAAGGAGTAAGCAAAGAGAATACTACTAATGCAGTCGTAGAAGCTAAAGTTATACTAAAGGCATGCAAGCATTGCAAACAATCACAACACAGGCAAATTATTATTCAGTTTGACTCAATCTTAATGTACAAAGTGCCAGAAAGAAAGTGGGCAAGTCCATTGGTAATTGCATATATAGCGACATAAATTTGAGCATGTTTACAAGAGAGGCAATTAATTTTCCATCACATTCTAAGAGAAGGAAACAAATTAGTAGATCATTTAACAAAAATATCTATTGACAAAGACAATTGCACATTCACAAGTTTTAATAACATGGAGACTGAAGGGAGGAGAATCATCAACAATGATAAACTACAATGCTCGTACTTAAGAGTATCACCGTTAAGGGGATAAGGGTAAGGAAATGCTACAACACAAAGTTTCCCCCATCAACATAATAACAAAGACCTGAAAGGCAACAAAAAGGGGAAAGTGTTATTAAGACTATGCTATTTCAGCCAACAAAAAAGACTCGATAAAATGGGAGATCTAGAGTCAGGATTGAAACTTTTAAACCTGAAGGAAGCCAACAACACGCTTGAAGGGCGGCAGAGCAGAACTACCCTTGCATTTTGTCACATGATCAGGAAGATAGTGAATAGATATCAAATGAAAAGGAAAATGAGGAAAATAATCAAGAGGACTTGCCTAATAAAGAAGATTTCCTCCTTTAGACAAGATCTGATATAAAAAACAACAAGCACAATCTATAAATCTGAGAACACAACTGAAAATGAACAAGGAAGTCAGAAAGAAGAAAGGATGACGAACTCAGAAATAACAAGATACTTACTCTTGTTAGCTGCTTCATCAGCAATCAGCTGAAAGAACATTAGTATCACATTGATAATCTATAGCAAGAGTAGACGGAGAGCTGGATTGGTCCAAGAAGGCAGCATCATTAGGTGAAGAAATGGAAATCAAGGAAAAAGGAAGAGAAAGCGGCGAAGGGACAAAGAAAGTGAAGGGGACCTAATTAGAAAACCCTACCTGGTATAGATATATATCATTATCCGGATTGGGTTGGGCCTCGATTTTACTCATTTGTGTTGGTTATTTTTCTTATTTTAGTAATGGGCAAGTTAGGATTGGGCTTTGCCCGTGGAGGCGTAAAGAGGTGTAAATCTTTTTCCTTTTCATTGTTTTGCAAAGTTATGAATAAAAGGCCGAATTTTTCCAGAAAAAAATAGTTAGAATTCGAATTCAACATTTTCATGTTATTACACATATACCTCAAACCCTAGACATTCCCTAAGTGACATGATTTATGCCTTTTTATCTAAGAAAGTTATGCAAAATTAACGAAATTTCAAGAGATATAGGAAATTACAAAAATCATTAATATTTCACATCATAAAATTAAAAGAGAAACATACTCTAACAAATATGAAAGATAATGGGAGAACATTACGCCACATCAATAGAAACAAACAACCCCAAATACTTGGAGCAATATATGATTCCAAATGTCAAGCAAGAACCATTTGTGTCAGTGTCATTAGCACCAAGTAGTGTTGTTAGGAGCATTTCAACCTAATACATGTCTATATAATTATAAGAAAATCCGGTAATGACAACAATTGTTGAATTGTCTTTTAATTTTTGAGCTTTTCTCATTTGTATTTTTTTCCTTTTTAAAATCTTGTCCACGACTTTAAGTAATTATACATCTATATATTTTTCATTAGAGGTTAATTTATTTCACACACTAAATTATTTTATTTTATTATAAAATAGAAATGTCATATGCAAACGTGAAAAAATGTGAAGTCATAAATAATAAAAGGCCAAAATGGTCTGACAGACCCTTATACTTGTATCAGTTTGTATTGCGAACTTTTTTACTTATTCATTTGTCAACTAAACCCCTATACTCAGTAAAACATAATATATCAAACCCTCTGACCATTGACCAGCCTTATGTGGCATTAATATGATTGAGTTGACACAAAAGCGTGGCTACACGCGTTAAAAGGGCAAGTGAAGATCATACTTACATTAAAAAAATATTAAAATTATAAAATAATTGATTTTGTAAAAGAAAAATAAAATAAAATAAATACTTTACTTCTTCTCCCCCACCACACATCTTTTCCAGCAATCATCCTCTTTTCCCATCAACCCCACACCCTATCCACACGCTCCAACCTCCATTTTCCTTTTTCATACTTAATGTCATTGTTTTCAGCAGATCCATTCCTTTTTTTCTTCTATTTCAGTAAAAAATAAAAATTCTTCGACATAAGTTACTTCTTTGCTTCTCTCCAAATTTTCTCTTCAACATAAGAGGCTTACATGGAAAAAAAAAGAAAAGGAAGCAAAGAAAGATGACAATGTAGATCTTATATTTTCAACGACAAACTAGAATTTCAACGACCCATTTTTTATTTCTTCTCAGTCCCCGCTTTCTTTCCCACAAATCGACATCGAATTTTACATTCTAATCGATCTTCAATTTGTCCAATTTATTCTCTCCTCTATCTATTGCTAGTGATTCCAGTGACTATTACAACTAGTTTTTAGGGGGTTTTGGGCATTATTTTGTTGTTAGTTGTATATTTTTGAGATTCAAGATTTTATTTTTAAGGCTTCCATTCTCAATGTTTCTTTTCTTAGGTTGTTGTTTTTGTGGAGGCTGAAGGAGGAAAGAAAAATAGTGATGGTGTGCGGTGGAGATGAAGATGGGCGAGGGAGAAAGTATATGTGATTTTGCCGGCAAAAATGGTGATGACGGCGGGATGGCTTTCTCCGGTGGATTTTGGTCGTGAAACAGTGATAATAGGGAGAATTAGATGTATGGAATTTCACTTTAAAAAATGCCAAATTAAAATGTTATTATTTTACATTTTATTAAATAATTTTGGTTAATAATTTTAAAAAATAGTTATGAAATAATTATGATATGGCATTGATATATCTGACGTGGATATGACATGTCAAATATATAAAGGAGAGTGAGCTACACACATGGTTGAAGGGGCTTAAAAGTTTCATTTTAATTGAGTTTAAGGGTTCAGATGACAAAGGGGTAAGTAAAAGGATTCAGAATACAAACTCATACAAGTATAAGGGTTCACCAGACCATTTCGCCATAATAAAATAATCAATGGAAGAAGAAAGCTAAAAACACAAAATATACATAATTGATCATACAAAAATTAATGCGGATAAAAAATATCAAATAATTATGATAATTAATACTAAATGACATGTCTAGTCATAATCTTTTCTTGAATACTCAACAAAAAACTTTTATCGCTCTATTTCCGTGAATGAAGAATTGATCCGTAACAGAAAGACTTTAAAAAAAGTGTTAGAGTTGACAGAGAAAAAATTATCATGTTAAACATAGGATCTATGTCAACTAGGTCTCGTGTTGTAAATATTAATAATGCATTTGCAAAGCTATAAATAAATTTTCAATCAATTATCTATATAAGTGCGTAATATAAAGCTACTTCAACTAATACATGTACCTGAAAATACAATATAGATTTTACGAATAACATTAATGTGGAGTAATATGAATTATCTAATTGAACAAATATATAGTGATGTTAAGAATAGTGAGCAAAAATAGTTAGTTCAATATTCAAAATAGGAAGTGTATAAGTTAGTTAGTTGGTTATATAACTAACTATCCAAAAGTTAGTTGGGAGTTCTAACTAACTAAGTTCAAGAAGGTGTATATATATATATGATCATACTTGTACTCAATTCAATGAATCAATAAGAGAGAATTGTGAGAGAACTTCTAACTCTCATAAATCAGTTTCTTCCAGATCAGATTGATTCTTCTTCTTCTTCCTCGTCTATTACTTCTTATTCTTGTTCTTCTACTGATTCTCTAGTTCTAATATTCATAAACTACA
>JAJOOS010017207.1:0-10758 GCA_029582725.1 Solanum chiquidenum
CAACATTCTATATTAAACTGAATAAGAATAAAAGTACAACAAATAAATTGGAAACAGAGGAGTACTTATTACTTCTAGTTTGGACTCTTCAAACATGTATTTGATCAAATCCTTTTTCGCCAACAATTTGAGACCTTTCACAGCTCGACACCAAGTTGTAGTTTGTGCAATAGAAAATCATTGAATTTCTTGTCATGTAGAAGCTGTTGAAAGAGTATATTTATGGCTATGAAAATGAGTACATTTTAATTATCTGATAGTGTTCTAATTTGAAGTTGAGTTATTCCATTCTCTTTTTCGCATAATTTTTTGTTGATCTCTCTAATTTATCCACAAAAAAATATTGTAATTGCATAATTGAATAACTCTCACATCTTTCTTGTAATAAGAAGAAGAATACAAAACTTACAAAATTGTAGTTTAAAAGTGGGAGTAAAACCCCTCTATTTATAGACAACAAATCATAGTATGAAAAGGTGTTTATTGTGCCTTATCAGATAAATCGCAACCCTTCAAAAAAAATCACAACTTTTCAGAATTTTCATAATTCATCAAAAAAGTCATGATTGTATTAAAAAGTCACAACCATTCAGAAAAGTCACTACCCATCAATGTGAAAATGTGTTAATTTTTAATATAATTAAGAACAAATGAATAAATATATTATAAAATATAGAATTTTTATTAGGTGTTTTAAGTTTGGGATATTATAGTAATTTAACATTCATGTTAGGGAGTTCATGCTTTTAAGATAGTATAGATAGATAGATATAGATGATCAATTCAATTGAAATATATTAATTTGAAAGAAAATAAATCAATTCTTTTTTCTTAATATTAGTTAAAAACATATATTTATTAATTAATATATTTAGAAAAGCTTCTTTTTTTCTGCGCCGCCGCCGGTAACATCATTGACCTAAACGTATTCCATGGCCTTTCCGGCCACTGGTCAGCCTATTCTTGGGGTTGATCAGGGGTATTTGTTACAAGACTCTGCCTTCCCTCCATTAAATACTAACAACATGTCTGTCGTCCATCTAATTTGTAATACTAAATCCACTAGTGTCCCTACTGATATACCTAATAAACAATGTCGGGAGTTCACCTAACTATGCTAATGTGCTCAAAGGGCAAAGCCAAAATCATAGTCATCCTACTGGAGTGGAGCCTATTCCAGTAAAAATTGTGTCTTATGCCAATGGGATACCTCGAATAGTGTGGACTGTAGAAGAACTTGATCGTATAAACAATTATAGAAAACCTCCAATTTGCAGCGGTTGGAAAGTTTTCATATGGGTGACCCTCTCTAGAGGAACTTAGATTATTACTCCTAGACAATGCAATATCAAAGGGGACTGCAAAATTGATTTATTAGGAAACAAACATGTCTGTTAGAATTAAGTAATTAGCAAAGACAATACACAGTCAGTGATAGTCAGCTAAAGTTAGTTAGAGTCGGTTAGATTTGCTACAATGCAGTAGTTAGTTAGTTATTTTCATAACTTTCATACTTGTATATATACACAGTAATGTAAAGCTTGTACAGTTAGTTTTGGTGAAATACAATTCATATGATTTCACTTTTCATCTTCTCTCTAGAATGTTCTCTTTCTCTTCACCAAACTCAAGCTCCATTAATGGAGGATTTTAGCTTTACTGCTCCCAGTTTCGACATGGTATCAGAGCTTGGATCAGTGATGGTTTATTCAAGTCTTGGTTGATTTGAAGAAGAACCAATTTTCATTTTGGGACTGATTCTATTTTTGTGAGTGTTGTATTGATCTTCGTTTTCATTGCATTCACTTGTTTCTCGTTTCTGTTTTTTTGTGAATTGCATTGAGATTTTTTCTTCGATTGATCTCGTTTTCATTGCATTCACTTGTCTCTGTTTCGATCTGCTTTCTTCTCTTCTGTATTTTCTGTAAAATTCAATGGTTGATGCTGAAGCTATCCCCACTGTTACCACTGCTGTAATGGACGCTACTAGTCCATTTTACCTGCACCCATCAGAAAGTGCAGGATCTACATTGTTGCCTGCCATTTTTGATGGGACTGGCTACAGATCCTGGAGACGAGCTGTGCTTAGGGCATTATCAGTAAAAAGCAAAACAGGCTTCATTAATGGAAAACTTGTAAAGCCAACTTCTACAGATCCAGCTTTCGCACATTGGGAAAGATGTGATGATATGGTGACTTCTTGGATCCTTAATTCTCTTTCACCAGATTTAAGAGATGGACTCCAATATGTGAATAATGCTAAAGAGCTTTGGGAAGAACTAGAGGATCGTTATGATCAAACAAATGGCTGTAAATTGTACCAGATCCAGAAAGAGATCACTAACCTGGTACAAGGGAACCTGGACATCACTAGATACTATACAAAAATGAAAAAATTGTGGGAAGAAATGAACACCATTGATGTCACCTCACAATGTTCTTGTGTGTGCACTTGTGGTGGAAAGACCAAGATGTACAAGGCTGAACAAGACAGAAGACTCATACATTTCTTAATGGGGCTGAATGAGGTGTACACTGCTGTAAGGGGGAATATCTTAATGATGGCTGTTCTACCTACTATGGCACATGCTTTTGCTATCTTGTGCCAAGAGGAAAGGCAAAGAGAGATGAAGCCTCATAATTCCACTGTTCTAGATCCCACATCCCTCATTGCATCCTCTTCAACACATAGTGGAAAAGGTTATAAGACCAGCTACAATTCATCCAAAGGAAGTGCAAGTATTTCTGGTAATTCAAATAGTTTTAGGGCCAGCTCAAGCACTGGCAATGGCTACTCACAAACCAGGTCACAATTGTTTTGTGACTATTGTAAGAGGTCTGGTCACACCAAAGATAGGTGCTACAAACTTCATGGCTATCCAACAGGTTCCAAGTTTTCAAAAGGAAAAGGTTCAGGTTCAGCAGCTAATGCATTCACATCTTAGGAAGGGAACAACCAAAGTGAGAAAAATGATGAGCAGAGAAGATAAGTGCCAGTGAACTTGTCTAAGAATCAATATGAACAGTTGTTGAATCTTCTGGAGACTCTGCAAGTTGGAAACAATGATGCTGACAACTCAAGAAACATGTTGAGTGGAGCTGTGAACTTGGCAGGTATACTTGCTTGTTATTCCTCAATGAATGAGATAGGTGACATATCATGTAGTTGTGACAAATTGACTGCTGGTTCCTGGATCATAGACTCAGGAGCCTCACACCATATGACCTACAATAAACTTGCCTTAAAGAACATTAGACCATTACCTTATCCCTTCCTAATCACATTACCAAATGGATACAAGGTCAAAGTGAATGAGGTTGGAGATGTTTGTTTGAATCCTGTTTTAACTCTGCATAAAGTAATGTTTGTGCCTAGCTTCAAATTCAATTTAATCTCTGTCCATTGTTTAGCATTACAGCTAAGAGGTACAGTTAGCTTTAACAGTTCATCTTGTTCTTTGCAGGGCCCTTCTCTGAAGAGCCCTCTGGAGCTTGGTAGAGCCAAGAATGGTTTATATTTTCTGTGCAACAAGTGCCACAACTGTTCTGTTCAATCCAATGGCATTAGTCCATCCCAAATTGCTTGTCATTCTTCTACTTGTAAACCTGTTCCTTTCATGACTAGTGATGACAGTCTCTTAGCTGAAAATAAATGTAAGGCCTCACCGTCACCCATTGTAAGAAATCCCTGTTTGTCAAATAAAGAGGCTGATTCTACTGCTACTCCTTGTTCTTTTACTGTTAATTCTAATTCCTTGTCTGCATCTCATGATCATGCTGTTGAACTTCTATGGCATGCTAGACTAGGACACGTGCCTTTTGTAAAGATGAGGAGCATATCCACAATACCTGTAATTTTTTCTAGTAAACAACCTTTCACTTGTGCCATATGCCCTATGGCAAGACAAACTAGAATGTCTTTCCCAGAAAGCACCAGTACAACCAGTAAAATGTTTGAATTGTTACACATTGATTTGTGGGGACCATATCACATACCTACCCATGATGGTTATAACTATTTTCTAACTATGGTAGATGATCATAGTAGATCAACCTGGACACACCTGCTCAGATGCAAGAGCAATGCACTGCAAGCTGTAAAAACCTTCATATGCCTAATAGAGAATCAATTCCATACTACACTAAAAGCCATCAGGTCTGATAATGGTCTGGAATTCACAAGTGGTGAGGCAGCAAAGTTTTTTCAAGGAAAAGAAATAATACACCAAAAGTCATGCCCCTACACACCCCAACAAAATGGGGTGGTAGAATGAAAACACAAACACCTCCTAGAGACAGCAAGGGCACTCCTTTACCATTCAAAAATTCCCATTAGGTATTGGGGGGAATGCATACTAACTGCCACTTACCTCATTAACAGACTTCCAACCAAAATCCTACAAAATAAATCTCCATATGAGCAGTTATACCAAAGAAAACCCACATACTCTCATCTTAGAAGTTTTGGATGTCTATGCTTTCCCACAACTTTAAAAGCTCATAGAGACAAGTTTGAACCAAGGGCAACACCACATATTTTTGTTGGATATCCTTTCAATACTAAAGGTTACAAAGTCCTAGATTTAGCAACCAAAAAGGTTCATGTATGCAAAGATGTTTCTTTTCATGAATCAGTGTTTCCGTTTGTTGTTGCTCCTGATGGTTCTAGTTTTACTTCTATTATAAAGCTGCTTGTTCATAACTCTACTAAATTGCCTTGCATGCCTGGTATGAATAATACTTTTGTTGAGGATAACTGGCTGAATTCAAACACTTTCCATGATTTCACTACTGATCAAGTGAGCAATAATGTCCCTACACACTCAGTTTCACATAATATTATAACACCATTACCTAACCATGACCCCATCATTTCTAATGAGACTCCACCAACACCAACACTCAGAAGAAAAAATAGATCAATTCACCCCCCTAGCTACCTTAAAGAATATAACTACACATTGCCTAAATTTCACTCACACACACCTACACCTGATCCACAACATTCCCTCACCTCAGTGATATCCAACCATGACCATGTTTGTTTCACCACCCTATGCTCTAATAGCCAGCAGTTGATAAAAGCAATCTCACATGACTGTGAACCCTCTTGTTATGAGGAAGCAATCCTGAATCCTGCCTGGCAAATGGCAATGACACAAGAGTTTGAAGCACTCTATGCAAATGATACATGGGATCTGGTCCCCTTACCAGCAGGGAAGAATGTCATTGGATGCAAGTGGGTGTACAAAGTTAAACATAAAGCTGATGGAAGTGTGGAAAGGTTCAAAGCTAGGCTGGTAGTAAAAGGGTACACACAACAAGCTGGGATTGACTATACTGAGACTTTTTCACCTGTAGTGAAAATGACTACTGTGAGGACTTTAATATGCTTGGCCGTGAAAAAGGGATGGAATATGTATCAGCTGGATGTGAACAATGCTTTCCTACATGGTGACCTACATGAAGAAGTGTACATGAAACTGCCAGAAGGTCTTATGGTAGATGGGACCAATTTGGTGTGCAGACTCAAGAAATCTTTATATGGCTTGAAGCAGGCAAGTAGGCAGTGGTATGACAAATTGGCCAGCAGCCTTTGCTCAAAGGGATACACGCACTCAAACAGTGATTACTCATTATTTTACAGAAGAAAGGGTTGTTCTTTAGTGTTTGTTGCAGTCTATGTGGATGATGTTATCTTGACAGGAATTGACTTGGAAGAAATCAACTCTTTGAAGGCTTTCCTACATGATCAGTTTAAGATTAAAGACCTTGGGAGGCTACATTATTTCTTAGGGCTGGAAATACTGTACAGACAAGATGGTGTTCTCATTTCCCAGAGAAAGTTCACTACTGACCTTCTGAAGGAGTTTGATGTTCTGGAATGTAAAGTGACTAATTCACCACTTGATTCTACTGAGAAGCTTACAGCAGCTGATGGCAAACTACTGTCAGACCCTACTCACTATAGGAAACTAATTGGTAAGCTCAACTTCCTCACAAACACAAGAATGGACATAGCATTCAGTGTACAACATCTCATCCAATTTATGCAGTCACCTAGAGATACACACTTGAGAGCTGCCTATCATGTACTTAGGTACCTCAAACAAGATCCCACTTTGGGAATTTTTATCTCAAATAAACCAGAATTCATTGTCAGTGCTTATTGTGACTCAGATTGGGCCTCTTGCTCTGATTCAAGGAGGTCTGTTAGTGGGTACTTGGTCCTTATGGGAGATTGCCCTATCAGTTGGAAGTCTAAGAAGCAGGCCACTGTGTCATTATCCTCTGCAGAGGCAGAGTACAGGGCTGTGAGACAAGTCGTAGGGGAACTAGTGTGGCTTGAAAGACTACTTGATGAACTGATGGTACACATCACTTTGCCTATACATGTATTTTGTGACAGCCAGGCAGCAGTTCACATTGCCAAAAATCCTGTTTTCCATGAAAGAACGAAACACATAGAAGTGGATTGTCATTTTGTTAGGGACAAACTTCAACAAGGGTTGATCACACTTCATCACATTTCCACAAACTCACAATTAGCAGACATATTTACCAAGGCATTGACTGGAGTTAAACACTCTACACTTCTGCACAAGTTGTCTGTGATTACCTCACCTCCAACTTGAGGGGGGTGTTAGAATTAAGTAATTAGCAAAGACAATACACAGTCAGTGATAGTCAGCTAAAGTTAGTTAGAGTCGGTTAGATTTGCTACAGTGCAGTAGTTAGTTAGTTATTTTCATAACTTTCATACTTGTATATATACACAGTAATGTAAAGCTTGTACAGTTAGTTTTGGTGAAATACAATTCATATGATTTCACTTTTCATCTTCTCTCTAGAATGTTCTCTTTCTCTTCACCAAACCCAAGCTCCATTAATGGAGGATTTTAGCTTTACTGCTCCCAGTTTCGACAATGTCCTTATTCGCCTTGATCAACAAGAAGATTTTATCAATCTCATGTCAAAGAACATCTACTATATAGTGGCCAAGAACGGATACTCATATTCTATGCGGCCTCTAATCTACAATGCTAAATTTAGGATGGATGAAGAAATGACACAAGCGATGGCATGGATCTCATTCCTTGGTCTTAAACCGACATATTTTGTGAAAGAAGCATTATTCTCTATCGCCTCAACAATTGGGAAACCCCTTCATCTTGACTAGGCCACGATCAACAAGACTAGACCTAGATGTGGTAGGGTCAAAGTACAAGTTGACCTATTATCTAACTTTCCTAAGCATGTGGAGATGGAGATTATCAATGAGCACGCCAAAGAGTCTAGATTGGAACATGTGAAAATACAATATGATATGCTACCAAGTATTGCATGAATTGTAAAGTTCAAGGACATGCAAAGGAAGAGTGTAGAGGGTTACATCCTGAACTAAAGCTAGAGAATACCATTGAAAATTATGATGAGGATAATGATAAGAAAACTGGGGAAAACACTAATAATGATACAAGGAATAAAAAGGTCATGCACAACAACTGGAATCCTACCAATAGGAGATTCATGAGAGAGGGTCACATTGGAGAAAACTCATAGGCTCAAACATCGGCTGATGCCACAGAGATTACCACTAACAATGCCTTTGCATCACTACTTAATACTAATATCATGGAGGAACAAGGTGGAGAGAGGTCAGGGGTGACGATAAGTGGGAACAAGGGGACTGAGGAGAAGATAATACAAAATAATAAGCAAGCATCTACAGAGAAGGGGGGAAACAATAGTCTTCCACAAAGGAATGGATCTCACAAGTATTTACTATAAACAATGGAACACAAATAAAGGAAGCAGGGACGGTGATCTCTAATAATGTGGCACAAAAGTATCTTCAACAACAGCAGTTGGGTGAAGCAGCACCACCTGTTAACAATGAAAAAAAGGATAATCAGTTCGAGGGACAGAAAGTTATGAATAAAATGAATATAGAAGATGGGAAGGATGACATGAACATCCCTGTTATGAATATGTTGGCAAAGATGAAGTAGCAAATCAGACAAAAAATGAAGAAGTAAGGAACAACGATCTGGAAGGAGACTCATCACTGGTGGTGGCTGAAAGCCAAGAGGAAGAAGAAGATCTCATCATGATAAAAGAACCGAAAGAAATTTATTATCCAACACCACTTCAAATGGTTTCTGGTGAAATGTTTGAAGGGCAATATCCACCTGACAGTGCTGCAAAAGAAACTGTTAGCTATTACAAATGCAGAACATACATCAATAGTTAACAAAAGTAATGGAGGGAAAAAATCTCCACCCATGGAGAAATTACATGCACTGGTTTCACATCAGCTACAGGAGGAAATATCAAATACAAATCAAGGAAAAAATGATGTTTCACTATTTCAGGAAGACAAGGAGGAAGCTGACTATGATGAGAACACAACAGATGTTCTTAGGGAGGCCGGATTATCCCCTCAAGTTGTATCGAAATTTAAAAAAGGTAAAGCTAAGAGGGAGGCAGATCTTAAACCTACAAGGATACATCCTAAGAGGGTGGGGAAGACATCTTCAAAATGATTAAAGCTCTTTTTTGGAATATTAGATCGGTGAGAACTCAAAATTCTTTTCATAGAGTTCAAATGCTTTACAGACATCATGACAAGTTTTTTCTAATTGCTTTGATGGAGCCTTTTCAAGACACTAGTCAGATTCAGACTTACAAAAGAAGGCTAGGGATGAACTATGCTAACAACAATCTTAATGGCAAGATTTGGATCTTTGTGAAAGAACATACTCATGTGGGAGTAATTTCTGATACAAATCAGCAACTTACTCTACAACTGACACTGGAAAATGGAAAACAATTTCTTACCACTGTGATCTATGAAAAATGCAATGTTGATGAAAGATTGGAATTATGGGACTCACTATATACCATTAATAACAATTTTTCCATGCCATGGTTGGTCGGTGGAGATTTCAATGTTATTCTAAGTGACGAAGAGAAGATTGGGGGACTTCTTGTACTTCCTCAGGAATATGAAGATGTTGCTTTCTATATTTACTCATGTGAATTATATGATATAAGTTTTACGAAGAGCCCTTTTACTTGGTGGAATGGGAGATCTGATGCAGAATGCATATTCAAAATATTAGACAGGGTTGTTGCAAATCAAGCTCTCCAGGAGTTGGTGGGTAATCTAGACATACAACATCTTGCCAGGACGGGTTCAGATCATGCCCCTCTACTTATTACATGCAGTGGAGTTAATCAAACTTCTCAAAACCATTTAGATTTATAAAGTTTTGGACCAGCAGGGAGGAATTTAAAGATGTAGTGAAGGAGAATTGGATTGTTGATTACCCTTCTGATATAATGATTCAATGGAAGTTGAGACAAAAGAAAACTAAATTGGCTCTTGCTAAATGACGTAGAGATGTGTTTGGGGATATATTCAAGCAATTGCTGATCAGAGAGGAAATCATGAAGATGAAGGAAGGCCTCTTTGAAGTAAATCCTACTGCAGCTAATAGATCTGTACTACAGTTGGCACATGCTGAGTATAGAAAATATCTTCACTATGATAAGGAATTCTGGAGGGAAAAGTCTAGTATTCAATGGTTCTCAGAGGGAGACAGGATTACTAAATTTTTCCATTATTTGGTAAGGGGAAGAAGGAAGATATTAGCTTTAAAAAGGATATGCCAAGAAGATGGGAGATGGGCTTAGACTAAGGAAGATATTGCTAATGAGGCTTTGAACATTTTTCAAATACAATATGCAGATAGTGGTACTGACTCTGAATTAACATTACTCCACCACATTCATCCTCAGATCTGCAGATGATAATGCCTTATTGATTGTTACTCCTGATGATAAAGACATAAATAAAATGGTGTTTGAATTGAATGGAGATAGTGCTTGAGGCCCTGATGGATTCTGTAACACCCCGAATCCGAAATAGACCAGATTGCAAATTTTTGGTGTTGTAGATGGCACCCACGGGCACCATCCACGGACCGTAGGAGGACCCATGGTCCGTCCTGCAGGTCTGTGGTTCGTGTCAGCAACCTCCCCCAGAACTCAGCCCAAAAATTCGGGCAAGTGTTGACCCACGGCCGGACCTACAGTCCGTAGGTCAGGTCACGGACCGAGGTTTGTGTCCGTGGATCGATGCACCAAAAGCCCAGCTACAGTCTTGATTGATGGTTAACCAGCACAGAACGTCAGTCGATCGACGGTCCGTAGGTCTGACCGTAGGTGAGGGTAGCAACCAGTTAGATGGAAAATTGTGATTGGGTCAAATTCAGATGGTCATAACTTTTAGCACAAAAGAAATTATGTGTCCTATGACATATGATATGATAGATAATTGAATCCTCTTTCTTTAGCACAAAAGGAATTATGTGTCCTATGACATATGATATGATAGATAATTGAATCCTCTTTCCAACACCACCGAGTTTGATAAAATCCGACCTCTGAGTAAAACGTTATGCTCGTTTTAGTGAAGCCCTGTCGGGCAAACTCGATCGACAACTCCAATCGACGGACCGTCGATTGATTGACAGCCCGTCCGTCGATCACTCCGACAGCATTTAAGTCAGGGGTCTTTTGGTCTTTTCCTATTTCGTTTAACCCCTAAGATACGTCGTTTAGACCCTAAATAATGAGATATTAGTAAGTTTAACCTAGAAACATAACTAGAACTTACCTAAGTCAAATCATTAATCAAACTTAGAAGAATTAGAATGCTAAGAGGAGAAAAGAGGTCAAGAACCCTAGTTC
>JAJOOS010017208.1:0-16913 GCA_029582725.1 Solanum chiquidenum
TTTAAATTTTTATAGCAAATAAATCAAGTCATTTGCTACAATAGAATATACTGTGTCTACAATATAAAACTTGCTATGGATTTAATTTGTTGTGGCAAAAGAGTAAAAATATTTTGCTACAAGTATATATTTTGTAGCAAGAATGTTTTACTATTATAGCTACAACTCAATTTTTTTAGTAGCTATAAGTATTAGTCCTTAGCCACAGACCATGTAATGTCTGTAGCTAACTTTTAGCCACCCTACATCTTGCCACGAATGCTACGAAAATATATTTTATAGCCAAAGTGTTTAGCTACGGAAAATTTCATATTTAGCTACAATGTGTTTTGTAGCTTTAAATGCATTTTCTTGTAGTGCAAATTTGGTTTACTATTTAATTATACGTTACACATCTCTGTCCTATATACTGATAATAATATCCAAAGTTTACAAAAGTTTTATTTTTAATGAATAAAAAAGACAGTTCAGTGCACTAAAGCTTTCGCTATGCATAGAGTTCAGGGAAGGATCCGACCACCAGGGTGTATTATATACAACCTTACCTTGCATTTCTGCCAAATGCTATTTTCAAAGCTTGAACCTGTGACCTCCTGATCATGTGACACCATACTAAACTAAATCTCCTCGTGAAATGTTAGCCAAACAATTTTTTTTGTCCTTCACTTTGATGAGGAGACAAAAAGGATTGAAGTGGTTCAAAAGAAATGAGAAGACAAAACGCAAAAACATAAACGAAAAACCTGTGGTCTTGTCATCCCTTTTGTAACTTGTCTTTCTAATTCCAATCCTTATTTTAATGTTGAACAAACAAGACAAAGCTAAAATCAATCCTCTCATAACAAATCTATAAAAAAAAAAAAAAAAAACATAACTAGAAATTGTCTAGATCAAACGTCACGTTATTACATGATATGGACAAAGATTTGCTCTTTTTTGACAAAGTCTTTACCAGATCAAGTGGTGATTAGTCAGAAGTTAAAAACAAAAGAAGATTATTTGAAGATTAAGGGAAAATGTCATGGTCGATAACTACGTGACTGATCTTAACTACTACTGCACTTAACCATTACCAAATCATTTATCTATTAGAAGTTTTAGGGAAAATGTCATGTTTTCATTTATCTATTCTTAATTTCGCCTAAGCCTTCATCCTCCTCCAGTAAAGTTGATTCATTTATGATGTGGCATGGTGGCATTATATGATTTAGAGGGGTATGCTTTATTAAAAAAATAAAAATAAAAGGCAGTTGAGAGTTAATTACTAAGATATATACACGCCAATTAGCTAGCAATATTATGAATTTTATCAGATTTTGATGCGTCCAGATACGCCCAGATACGTCTAAATACATTCAGATACATATATTATCTCGAGATATATGAGATCAAAATTAGCGGTAATTTATTTTAAATACATTGTATCCAAGTGGATTTGCATGATACTGGGATATATAGACAAAACTAGCTGGCCTCTCTCTCATCTTGCTCACCACTCTCCTATCTCCTTCACGTATTTGGTATCCCAGATACATGAGAATCACATCAGATACATATGTATCTAGTATGATCCAGTGTCATTTGCATGTATATGTAGAAAATCTCGCTCGCCTCTCTTCTATTCTCACTCGTCTCTCTTCCTATTTCAACGTATCTGGTAGCAAACAACAAGTATTTAGGTATATCTGACTTAAAATCTGGTATGAAATTATTAATTAGTGAGATAAAATATAATTATCTCAAATAATAGGAAGAAAATACTCCCTCCGTCCAATTTTATATGTCACCTTTTTTACTTTGCACTTGCATTAAGAAAAGATGTAGCTTTACCCTTCTACCCTTATTTAATATTTTCTTAAGTCAACTTTATTAATAAATGACAAGATTAATTAACTATTCTATCAAGGGTATAATAGACAAAATATGGTAATTTATGCATAAATTTTATAAAATGACTATTGTGGTCCAGCTATTCATAAAAAAAGATGACATTTAAAATGGGACGGAGGGAGTAGTAAATTAGCCGTCAATATGGGCTAGGCCCGTTGGGCCGGCCTGGCCTAACCCGAGATTTGATAGGGCTGGGCTACAATTTTTGGAGCCCATTTAAGAAAAGGGTTTTTTTGCCCGGCCTGAATAAGCCTGCCGATTTGTGGGGCTTGAGAAATATGGATAGGGCAGGCCCGTGGGCCAAATAAAATTAATTAAAAAATAAAAAATAAAATAGAGTATTAAAAATAACAAGAGTCTAAACTCAAAATCAGTTTAAAGTTTGAAATATTACAATTTAAATACAAATTATGGTTATAAAATACATATTACGTAAAAAAAAAAATCTCTAAAATTTCTAGGAATCACTACGTAGGCCGTAGCCTATGAAATATTGTCATAGTTTTTTGTGTTTTATTATGATCATTGGAAAACAATTTGGTTTATATTTTTAGTTAGCTATTTATGCTTTTACTTGAAATCAAACTTAATAAATATTATAATGATAATTTTAATTGTGGTTTGATTAACAAGTAGTAACACTAACACCATGTAATATTATCTTGTCGATATTTATGATAATATTTTTAAATTATAATTTAATTTAAAAAATTATAAAAAATATATTTTTACGTAAAGAGGGCTGGCCCAACAAGCATGTAGCCCACGTACTTGTGGCCTGGGCCGACCATTTTCTGGCACACACAAAAAATGGACTAGCTCGGTCTGACCTGTCAAATTTCAAATCATGTATGGGCTAGCCCGGATGGGGTGGGCCATGACAGCTCTAAGTAAATATGATAGAAATATTTGTGTTATTAGGTGGGTTTTCCAAAAATAAAAGATGGTTATGGGCCAATTCCCCCAAATCCCAATGGATTGAATTTGTAAGATTTTTGTAACCTGATATACTGGACATGAGTTATGTCGTAACTTAGACCTTTGTGTTTTGCTGAAATTTTGTTGCCTAAAAGATTTTGAGGTAGCCTTGACTCATATGGCTATAATTTGAGGTAGTATATATTATTTGTGTTCTCTCACTGTGGTTATTCAAGACTTCTTTATGACTATAACTATTCGGATGCTTCTTTATGCTTGCTAATATTAGAAAATGATTCTTCGGTTAGATTGGGGTGTAGGTGTCATCATGACTTAGATGATTTGGATCGTGACATTTGATCATCAAGGGATAAATCCCCATACTCTCTAATGCCTCGGTCTTCTTCCTTTCTAGGTTATGATCAACATATTCCTAAAATAAACACAATACATATAATTCTGGCACCCAATAATAATCGAATAATACATAAAATCTCAACCAAACTATCATTGGATTCGATAAGAAAACTTTGAACGGTGAACATTGATATACATGATATACATGATGGTGATACAATCCTAATGTATATTTGGTAATTAAAGTTAAGGAAAATTAGCAATTAAGTCATAATACCTAATATAATTAGTCAAAATAACAACACTTTAAAATATTTATTTAAAATGGCAGAATGACAATATTTTTATAAAATAATATGTATTCCGATTTTAGTATTTTAAATAATTTTATTTATGGAAAGAGTCCTATATTGGACCAAATTATATACCAATAACCGTTTAAAGTGAAAATAAAATAAAATAAAACCAATACCATTAACCTTTTTTTCATCACCATTCAGTTTCTTCCCCACCTTTAACGTTTCTTCCCCACCATTCATGTTTCAAGTTTATCTTTCTTCAAGGTGCTAAATTGTTGTTCATCAAGAAATTTTCTTTATTGTTAAATCTCTTTATTAATTCAAGCAGATTTCTCGATTGGCAAGGTAATTTTCATTATCCATTTTGATTTTTTTAATTTGATGTTTAAATCACCGATTTTATGCATTACGGATTTTCAGTCGAATTTTCTAATTTTTATGTGATTTTGTTTTGTTATTCATCAAATATTTTCAATTTGGTAAAGGTAATTTCAATTAGGTATTTAGATTTCTTTTGATTTATTTTCAATATCACCGTTTATGATTTATATTTCACATTGTTCATATTACGTATTTTCCGTCAATATTCTCGATTTTTATGCAAGTTTGTTTACCTATTCATCTAATATTTATGTATTTCGATTAGTTATTTAGAATTCTTTTGACTTGTTTTCAATATCACCGTTTATGGTTTCGATTAGTTGTTTAGATTTCTTTTGATTTGGTTTCGATTAGTTGTTTAGTTGTTTACATATTCATCTAATATTTATGTATTTCAATTTTTTAGTCGATTAAATAATGTTTTTTGGTTTTTTTCTGATTTCGTTTTAATATATCAAAAAGTTTTACATTTTTTGTTTTTACATTGTATTTCAATCTCAATTAGTATACCAACATGTTTGGATTTCCTTCTTAATTTGTATTCATCCTAGCTGTATGCTAACATTTTTGTATTTTATTGGGTATTCATTCTGTATTTTAATCTCAATTTATATGTGAACAAGTTTGTATTTCTCTTTTGTTTTGTATTCAACCTAATTGTATACCAACAAATTTTGTATTTTATGTGCCTACTTTACCTTTCAAAGTCACTTTGTATTTCAAATGAAGAGAGTATTTCTTTTGTATTCACAACTTTATATTCGATCTCACTTTGTATTTATAACTTTGTATTTTCATCTCACTTTTGTATTCAGCATATAGTTCATGATCGATTAGTTTGTATTTTACCTTTCAAAGTCACTTTGTATTTCAAATGAAGAAAATATTTCTTTTGTATTCACAACTTTATATTCAATCTCACTTTGTATTTATAACTTTGTATTTTCATCTCACTTTTGTATTCATAAATTGTTGTATTCAACATATAGTTCATGATCGATTAGTTACATCAACTTAATGGGATACAAATTATTGTATGCATTCAAATAGAAAAAACAGCTACTAAACTAAAAAAAAACAATTTCATTCGTTATACATCATAATTTGGATACAAAATATCCGGAAAAAAAACTATAAATCCCAATACATACAAAGATTTCACTGGTTCAATCAGGAAAAAAAACAACACTCTTGTACTCGACATATACAAATATCTCATCCAAACAAATAAAAAAATCGAAAAAAAATACCTGATTGTTTTTCGATTGTTCACTGGATGCGATAAATTTACAGTCGTCAATTTTGAAAAATTTCGTTTAAAAAATATGACGTATTCAACTTGAAGAAGCTTTGAAAGTTATCAGATAAATGATTTGGAAGACAAACTATTTTTATTTTTTTGATGTTCTTAAGAAGAAAGCAAAAAAAAAAAAAAACGCTCGACAGAAAGATGGTTATTTATGCTCTTTTCAAAACGTAACTGATTTGTATTTAAAATCTTTTTTACCTTTTTTGAATTTTTTGTTCCATGATTTTCTCTGTTCTGTTATTAATTATTTGTATTCTTTCAAATTAATCAAAAAAAATAAAATACATAACTAATCCCTTAACAAACTAAAATAATGATATTTTTAATAAATAATGAAATTGTTGCTAAGTAGTCCCACTAAAAGCTAAAATATTGTAAAATTTTCCATTAAAGTTATCAATATGAGTTGATTCAGTTCAACATTCAAGCTAGCCTACACAGATTTTGGACTTTGATAGGCCAGACCGTGCTGACTCATTATTTTGGTGAGACAGAAAACATCAAGGCCACACCAGTCCAATCTACTTTTTTTAAAAAATTTTTTTTACCATCTAATTTTAAAATATTAACATACATGATATTGTTGGAACTAAATAACTTATGACATGATACCACTTGAATCAAATAAAGATATTTATAAGCAAAGCAAATAGTTAATGAGTAATTATCTAACTAGCTATATAGTTAAATAAACTGTGTTTGAGTTTCTCCTCTTAGTTACTTATTTTTCGTATTCTACATTATTACTTATAAAAATTATTTTTTATTTGGTTCAGAAAGAAGCATCAACAAGTCAGTGCACTTCGCACAGAGAAAATTAGATAAAGTGGCAAAGCATTGGTTGAAATAAATCACACATAGTGATACTTTATCTAATTTTTTTCTTTTGTTAGTTGCTGGCTATTAATATTAAATTAACGATGAATTCTATAACTAAGTTTATTTTAGAAGTTAGGGAAATATATCCCTCAATTTTTTGATATAGGGTGAATATATATATTTTTTAAAATGTTGAACATCTGTTGTCTAACAAATAGTACACATTTCTCTTTTCATTAACATAAATATATTTACTAGATTTTTTTTAAAAATCTTTAAATTGATTTTAATAGCAGCTAATACTGGAGGAAGCTTAATTAACTCCATTAAACTAACTATGATAATGTGGTATACTTAGAATCCACCACACTTGAAGAGCAAGAAATTAGAAACTATTCAAAGGAACAATAGTAAATTACAATCACATAGATAAAGAAAAAAATAGTGAAAAGAGTGGATTGATAGTAGGAAAGCAAATAAATATAGATACTCGGTTCAATTTTTTAATGAAAAATATTTATTTTAAATACAAAATTAAGAGATATATTTGCTTCTTTTCTCCTATTGGTGAGTAATATAGAGTTTTATATTATAAAAAATTAACCAAGCATTAAGCATTTGAACCGAATTAAATTTCCTTTTCACTCAGGTAAAAAAAAACAACTCCAAAGTTCTTTGAGACATCCAAGTACAGTGTTACGTGGCCAAAATTGATCATATCCTAAAACACAGTACGAGGTCGTATATATATACTCAGCGTAAAATTCACACACTTACTTTTGGATAATTCTCTAATTTCCTTCGAGTTAAAATAGAACAAATAAATTGAGACGAAAAAAATATATATTTGTGTCAAATGTGTATTATTTATTGTTTTTCTCAAAGTCAGAAGTTTATGTTGTGTGTCACTGTGTGGGGTATATTTTTTGTTCCAAGTCAAAAAGTTCTTGAAGAAGCAAACTCCACAAGCAGCCCCTCTCATAGTGTCAGCCAGTATCTCTGTTTCTTCAATTGTCCCAACCGCCATTGATGACATAGCAGAAAAACTGTGTTGATTGAACTGGGGCAAGATTCTCATCCTCTCTATGTTTAAATCGCCACAAAAAAATTGGGTTTTTTTTCATACAGAAGAAGCAAAATTGTTACGTGGGGTTCATTCAGATTAACCCATGGCTCCTCCTTCTTCAACAACTGTTACAAATCAAGAATCTCAACTACAAACCCTAAACCCAACTATAATCCCTGGTCTTCCAAACGATTTAGCAGCGATTATACTTGTATTCGTTCCTTACTCTCATCATTCACGTCTTAAATCCATTTGTAAATCATGGAAGCAGTTTTTCTCTTCCAAAACCATCATTTCTCTGCGGCAAAAGCATCTCCCACTATCTACTCTGTCTCCCCTTCTCTGTATATTCCCACAAGATCCTTTAATTGCTTCGCCCTACCTGTTTGACCCTAGAAATCTTGCGTGGTCTCCACTTCCACCTATGCCTTGTAACCCTCATGTATATGGGCTTTGTAATTTCACTTCGATTTGTATCGGCTCTCATTTGTATGTGTTAGGTGGATCGCTTTTTGATACACGATCTTACCCTCTTGATTATCCATGTCCTTCATCCTCTGCGTTTAGGTTTGATTTTGGGACTTTTTCGTGGGAGACGTTGGCGCCTATGATTAACCCTAGGGGGAGTTTTGCGTGTGCTGCGGCACCCAATTTGGATAAGATTTTGGTGGCGGGTGGTGGGTCTCGGCATACTATGTTTGGGGCGGCTGGTAGTAGGATGAGTTCAGTGGAGATGTATGATATTGGGAAAGATGAGTGGGTTCCATTGGATGGGTTACCTAGGTTTAGAGCAGGGTGTGTTGGGTTCTTTGTTGGGAATGGGGAGGAGAGGGAATTTTGGGTGATGGGTGGATATGGTGAGTCGAGGACGGTCTCCGGTGTGTTTCCTGTGGATCAATATTATAGGGATGTTTTAGTGATGGAAATGAAGAATGATGGGAAGTGGAGGGAGCTTGGGGATATGTGGGAAGAAGGGGAAAGGTGGAAGCTTGGAAAGATTGTGGTGGTTGAGGATGGACCGTCGGACGTTCCGGCTGTATTCATGCTTGACCGAGGTGATATTTTCAGGTATAGTTTTTTTATCTTGTTATGCATTTTATTTCATTGTCAGCAACTCTGGAAGTAAGCAATAGAAGATATGCGTGAGCTTTATGAAACTGTTAGTTTCAGAGAATCCTTAATTAAGCTTTAAGAACGAATTAATACTTAGAGGATTCATATGACATACCCCGACTAGTTTGCATTGAGGTTTGGTTGATTGACTGAAACTCCTTAAATTAAGGAACCACACATCTAGCGTAGTTATCGCACATCACTATGACAAGTCTAATACATTGTGCATCTATGAGTCGATTTTGGTGAAATATCCTACCTCAGTATTGTGTCTTTTTCCCGGGAAAGGGCTGGATAACCTAGTAGGACAAGGAATTAAGCACTACGTGACAACTTGATATGTTTGTTTGATGCCTTGATTTGTGATTTATGTTTTCTTCTTTTGATAAGTTGAAATAATTTTATTAGAGTTAGTCAGTAGAGTGACGTTTGGTTTAATTTTTTTGGATAATGGTGGTGCCCAAGCCAGGTCGGCGCGCACCTCTACTAAATCGGTTAGCTACTACCTCCTGTGAGAAGATATATTGGGTGACTCTCATTAATGTGTTGACAGATGCGTACAAATCACTTTTCAACCTTTTTATCTATATTGGGATTTGACCCAGTTTTGTCGAAAATTCGAAAGAGTTCTACCAAATTATTTTCCTTTTCGTCGATATAGATGCAATGATTGACTTTCTAGGCTCATTACACAATTCATGTGACAGAATCTTCTTGATGGTGATCTTCAATGTACAACTTTCAACAAAAAAAAAACTTTTTGTTTTCATTTTGTTGCAAACTGTTTTCATCCAAAAGCCAAGAGATAAAAGCTTGTTAGGTTTTTTGTCTCAAATATTTTACCCAGATGCCTTCCGTAGACTCATTGAGATGATTGTTCGCAATGTCTCCTGGAGACTTTTGTAATTCTGTAATTTTCTATTTTGCATTATCTCCTTGGCACTTGCTTCAGTCAAGTTTACTTACCTTATCCAAAAAAGGAAAAGAAATTAGAAATCCAAATGTCACTGAGAACACCCAATTGGGTATCACTCATGGGCAACATTAATGAACACAAGATCAAACCAAATCCATTGTACGTTACTCCCATAAATGATCTTTTCCCTTTATTGCCATTGTTATTGTGACTCTGTACCCCCTTGGCAAACCTCTCAACGCTAATCACCTCCATTTATGGCCGGAAACAAGTGCCAAAGCTTCCCTAAAAATCTCAAGTTATTTGTATCTCTATGGTTTTGCAAAGGGAAGTAAATTATTTGAAAATAATTAATCAATAACCATACTTATCCTTTTATAAAGATAATATCATCAGGAACCTAAGCTAATCATCATTCAAGAATATACTAACATTTAGAATGCCACTGTTTTTTTGTGTAATCTTTAAACTAAGATTTTTAGCATCTCTGAAACCAATTTCGTGACCTCTCGCCTTCCTCTTCTATTTTTCTTTCAGTTTCTCTTCCTCTCCAAATTTAAAGCACCACTCATAGAGAGTTTCTGAGCTTCTCAGATTGTGGGTCTTCAATGGAGGAGGCTAAAAATGGTAGTGAAAAGATGGAATGGTAGAGGAGTGTGCAGTTGAGGATTACCATGTATTTTTCTTTCTTTCTTGTTGTTTTAACGTTTTAAAATATATAATTACCATGTGACATCTTTTTAGAAAAAATTACATGTGTCATTAGTTAATTTGCTCATTTAATATTCGACACTCTTATAGATACAAGTGTTCACAAAACACTTTAGTCAAGTAAAAGTGTCTATCTGATCACTAGTTAACTTGGAGTGTCTTAACTTACAAAACTCGCCGAGTTTAAGGGGCTATCCAGCTATTTAGCCTTTTCCCCCTTATTGTGATTACAGCAATCTTTTTGGTTCCTCTATTGAACACCATATTAGTCAATGGAACTAAATGTAAGTGGATATGGTTTATGACTCGTCTTTAGACCGTTGGTTAACTGATGACCACATTGGTGGGTTTTAAAAGTTTTTTATGCCAACAGATAAATCATTCCTCGACATCATATAGATTTCGTTGGGTATGGGCAAAAAAGGATTGGCGAAAATTGCACGTCATTAATTTCTTAGTGAAATAGGTTCAGTTCACTTCTTTTGCATGGAATAAACATTTCTCGCCTATTTACCCGAAACACAGTTAGCAAGTAGTATATATGTGTGTGTGTGTGTATCTTTCTGAAATGCAAGAATGCTCACTTGTCCTGTTTTATTGCATGTAATTTGAAAATTTGTTCAACTTTTATGGTATATGAATAGTGGACATAGTGGTGGAACATTATGTTGAGTTCTGTTGGATAGGTGAAGAACAGCTCATTGTTCATATTATAATGTGAACTTGAAGACTCAATTTTTTGTGTATGAGTCATAATATTTATGCAGGAATATGTCTACATTTGTTTTTGTTTATAAGGAGTATGATGTGAGTAAGTGGTTGATCTGACTGTAGCTTGTTTGTTCTGAGGTTTCTCAAGTTAATGTTTCTTGGGTGCATCAGTGGTGTCTGCTTGTCGGGCGGGTATAGCAAACTGGGAAAAAGATAACTCTTTGAGTATATTTTTTGGGTGTATTACAAATGTTCTCTTTTTAAATTTTATTTATTTTGTGGCTGTGTTCGTTCACCACTATCATATGAAGTCTTCAAAGTATACAGCTTTTAGAAAGCTTCTAAATTAGAAGTGTATCCATGTATTTTCTGTTAAACCTCATGATAGAACTTGAAACTTTGGGTTATTTGATGTTGAGTTTCATCTTTCAGGATTTCTTTCTTTGAAAGAAAACTTTAGAGTGGTAATATGCATATACATCTGATTCCCGAATTTATGTTCAACCCTAATTTAGCTAGAACAGATTCTGTAGGATCTGATTGCCTATCTGCGTGTGGCTACTGCCCTATACTCTGTTAGTTACACAATACTTGAAAATTTCATCAATTTGTCAGTGTCCGCATGAAGGTCTAGTGTTTTGTATCTTACATTTTTCTCGTCCTTTGCTGCATTTGTAGCTATATAATGGCTTCAAACAGTTGGATAAAGGAAACAAGTCTGCCAAGAAAAACATCTGATGAATCATCTGTTGGCTTTGTTGCATTGGATGGGGAGCTGCATGTGATAACTCATTTAAATGGGATTATATCAAAGGAGTGCCAAAGAGTAAGGCAGCAGAAAAGGTCAGCAACTATGCTTGTACAAATATACCATCCTAGGACGAAGTCATGGAGGTCTGTCACTACAAGGTCACCTTTTCAGCACCCTTTGGATTTCAAAACTGCAGTTATATGCACCATTCGTCTGTAGATCTATATTGTTGCATTGGTGTGCCTATGAAGCAGTTGTTTGGTTTAGTAGATCCTCCCTCTTTACCTATTGTGAATGGCATTGTGTATATCTTTCATTGACATGTTCTTATTGTCAGAGTAAGTACTGTAAATGCAACTGTAATAAATATAATTCTTCTCATCTCTGTCTCTTTACTTTTATCAATTGCTTCTACGAAACACTTTCATGCTTTGCTCTCCCTCACACACACACACACATTCCCTTTCTATAATCTTCCTGCAGTTTATCCTCTTCATATTTTGAACTTCGATTTGTAGTTCAGTTTCTTTATGTTCTTTTGGATTTATCCTCTCTTCAGCATCAGCGGTTTCAACTGTGATGCCTTTTCTTTCCGTTGAGTGCTTTTGTCTATCTGGTTGCCTTCTGCTTTAGCAACTAAATGTTGTTTGAATCCTTTGTTTTCATCCCATTTCTTTCCTTGTCACAGAATGTGCTGCAATATGTGAGTGTTCTTTGGAGTTTAAATTCATACCACACCTAGGTTGTGTCTGGTTAGAGAGGGATGATGAATCTGGGTTTAGTTTTTCCCCTTTTTCTGTTTTTGTTTTTGGGGGATCAGTACCTTCTTAGCTATTTATTTAGGAACTATCTTTGAAATTGTTCTTTTTGCTCTTACATAAATGTATAAGTTTTGTTTTCCATAATAAATTTTGTGTTAAAAGTCAAATGGTATTGATATGGAGAGAGTATATATTTGAGGTGGTCTGTATACGGATGAGGTTATCATATATCACTAGTAGAGTAGTATTTTTCTCTTAAATTGGAGACACCAGTCACTTCAATTGAATAGTCACAAATTAAAACATAAAGAAATAATATGTGGTAAAGAGTATTATTTATGTAAGGTGCATCAGCACTGGGTTGACTGGTACAAGTTTGAAGCCAATTTGGAAACCTTTGTAGTATTAAAGAAAAAGCCTATGTGTTAATGGCTGCGCTATTGAAGTAGGTTCCTGGAAACTCAAATTAGTAGGGATGGACTCGCTCCGTATCAATTTATATGATGTACTTTGACTAGGAAAAAAAGACTTGAAATTTATGATCTAAAGTAAGTCATAGATGTTTGTCAGTTTGTGTCATTATAAATCATCTCGTAAAATGAGTTGGAACTAAATATAATAATGTGATTTAAAAAAGAAAAGTGTCATATAAGAGGGCGTATAAAACTTCCATAGTCTGCGGACTTCAATTCTTGGCTGCTATATAGAATTCAACTGCGTGCTGCTATTTTTTCTTTTTTGTCTAGTCTTTGTTGCCTAAAAACACATGCATAAATTACTAGGTTGTTGTTTTGTTCAAACATTCTAATGGTCCAACTAATTCTAGCCAGCAATTTCAGTTTCATTATTATCAAATAGGAATTATCTTATATGATTTCGAATGAAAAGACTACTTTTTAATCTCTTCGCAATTATTTTTATATGAATTTTAATAAAGCGACGTAATTTTTCTCTAACGAACAAAACTTTAGTATGAGAGCACTGCTAAAATTTTGGACTCAGTTTCACTCATTTAGCTTAATTAGGTTGGCTTAAATTTGTTAATCACAATTCATAATCCGTGATTTGACTATTGAAGTAACATTTCAAACGACAAGAGTATGGTGTCAAATTTACCAGCTTATTTTAACTCAAATAATTTTTGAACAGGTTATAATTCAACTTATCCGTTTTAATCCGCTTAAATTTAACCTATAGTGCTCATTTTGACACCCCTTAGATAAATGTGGTAATTTTTTTTCTAATGAACCCAGTCGCAAATAAAATTATAGCAGAACCTCTCTAAATTAGTACTCCCTGAGATAACATTTTTCTTTGGTTCTGATTTGGACCAGTGAAAAAAATCACGCAAGTGAATATATTTTTGTAAGACTCGATGTTATTAATATTTTATTTCTTATATTAATTTCATTCATACATAAATTAGTAAGATTAAGATATAATGATTCTGATGTAATCAAAATTAACTTTCATTGAATCTAGAAAACACTCTTTAAATTAATAAATATTAACCTATCGATTAATCACCACTCATACAAAATAATAAAATTTTATGATCTCGACAAATATTTAGTCTAGAGAGATCCTACCGTAATTATAAAAAAATGTTCATTGCCTGAGTGACAAGATTTTAACGATTCAAATCAAAATTAGATAGTAATTACGTATATTGCCCGTCATTAGATAGTCATTGACCCATTCAATTTCCAACTTTTTTTAATTAAAACTCTTCTCGTCAACAGTCAATAAAAAGGAAAAAGACTTGAAACATTGTCCAGAAAAAAACAACTCTTAAAAAATCCTCATAATTTCAATGTTTCATGCATATAAATAGACCCCTATTAGAAACTTTTATTTTGTATAATCATAAATATGAGATCCCAAAATAGGAATATTATAATACCAATAACACTAGTTATTCTATTAAGCTGCTGCATACCTCATCAAGTCACATCTAGGATTCTAAAGGAAGAAGGATGGAGAAATAGAAATAAACATCTTTTGTTACCATCTTTCTACAATCCCGTTCGTACTCCTACTCCTAATCCTGGCACTGAAGGCAAAGCGTTCAGTGCCAGGACTATCGAGCAGAAGAACTTTTCTGCTCGAGTAAGGAGGGTGGTTGTTCATCCTCCTCCAACTCCTCCTTCTTCCTATGATAGAGCTTTTAGCAAAAGAGACTAGTTTTTCTTAACGGGAATCTATGAATCTTGTACAGTAATACCTGCTTTTTTGAAAAAACTGTGGTGTTAGGATCAACTTGCGTGTACCTCGACTAATTTCAAGGGGTATTTGTCATCTTTTACTAGTAACACAGGTATTATGTAACTCTGTCTGACAAAATTAAAGACAGATGAGAAGAAATTACCTAATGTTTTTGTCTCTACTAGGATTTGAACCTGAAATTCCATGGTTCTCCACTCACAATTTTTTTTTTGTATTTTTTTAAATTTTGTTTGATCATTCTTTCATTTGTAATATTTTAAAAAAATAATCCTGATGTAGTCCCTCTCCAGGGCATAAGGATTATTTATGCTTGTTATAAGTCGAGAAAAGTCTCAAAATAGTCCTTTTTTTTTTGGGCATAGACTCAAATTCATTCGTATTCTTTTCAATCAAGTTGTGATTGTCCCAATGGATATTTAAGACTTTACGTTACTAAAAATAAATGAATGAAAGTAGCGAATTATATGATAAAATTGACTTCTATGTTTTTCAATATCTTTAAAAAGAGATGAAGAGACTATTTAACTTTGATAAAATGCAACTACCTAATATTAGGAGAAGATATGACAAATCCAATTTCTTTGCAAATTGATTTGTTTCTCTTTTTGATTGCTATGGAGAACATTTGCTCATTGTACATTCTCATAACATTTTTGATAGGCTGTATAATGTATATAGGGGTTGAGATATAAAAGAATATGAAAAATCGATCGAATTTAATCGAATTGATTTATATAATTTTTTAAATAAAATTGTGGACTTTTATCTAAGTGTATAACCGTCCAAAACAATAGGGATGGTTTTTTTAATTTATAAAAAAAGCCGAAAAACTCCCGAACTAAACCGAATGGCCTTACGTATATGTAAATATATTTTATTTATTAACAATATGTTAAATTTAATATATAAATATATTGTATAACATTTTTCAAATATAAACATAATCTAAGTCTTTGGCCTACAGTGACTGAACGACCTTAGGTCTTTGCTCTTTAATTAACCTTTAATTAATTAGGTTTAAAATTAATAAAATACTATAATAGATACTCCATCAAACAACACGACAAAATTCATGCAAGCACTCGTATTAAATGTTTGAGATCAAACAATACGGCAACAAGATTTTACATTCTTGACTTCTTGGTGCAGAATTGAAGTGCTTCTTCAAGAAAATACTCGCGAAAGAAATATTTTGATAATAGTATAATTTGAAGTGATATTTTAAAAGTAAAAAATGAAAATTAACCGAACCATGCCGATACCGAAGAGAAATCGATATGATTGGATGGTTTTAAAAAAAAATCTATTTTTGATTATACAGATTAAAATACCCCAAAAATTAAAATGGTATAATTTTAAAAAAATAACCGACCGCACCGTCTCATTAACGCCCCTACTTATAATCATATGATTTGTGAACAATAAAGGTTCCTTCCAAATCATAGGTATATGAAAGGACATGCATATCTATTTACACGATGGACCGGGGGCCAGAGCAAGTTGAGTTGGGGTATAGAGCCGTAAGCGCGGTGGGGTGACAGAGGACGTGCTCGTACGGTTCATAGAAGGATATGAAAAAGTACTTATTTGTTGGGATTCACTCCTCTATATTCGAAATATGCCTCAGTAACACGCTCGCAAAGGGTAAAAAGCGGACAGATGCCATCGAATCGGATGTGAACAAATTCCAAAAATCCGCTCTTAGAGTTCGAAAATCCAAGCGCTGGCAAGTCAGCTAGCGAACCAAGGGGCAAAGAAAGGGGGCCCTTGGGCCACTTGACTCTAAGGAAAGGGAAAAAGTTAGTTTCGTCTTCTACGATGTATGCTTTTTAACTGGTTCATACTGGAAGAATGGATGGCATATGAGTCTCTCTTCTGAGACTTGGACTGATGAACTCTGTAACCTATATTCTCTAGGGCGGCTCCATGCCATTGTTGTTCTGAAGAAAATGGAGGCGGACCATATTATTATTATTGTTGTTACGGTCGGAGGAGCGATTTGGCGGGTCAAGTTCTTCATCCCTCTCCTTTCAGTCGAGTCACTTTGTCCCTTTCAGGTGCAGATGAATATGTTGTTTAGCTTGGGACTAAGGCTTATGATCCTTCTCTTAACGGTAGAACAAAAATTAGAAAAGAGCTCTCCTAACCTAAGCAAGCCGCGAAGCTGAGAACAGTCTTTCAACAGGTCTATAATTTTTTGAATAATAGCAGCCAGGTACGTCTGTCCGGGTTCATTCATGTCCAATAAACTTCAAACAAAAGGAGATTCGGGTGTCAGAATTGAGCGGACAGGCGATGGGAGGATGGGGGAAGAGTAAAGACAAGACGAATTAAGATTTAAAAATTTCAAATCATGAATTTTTTTATTTGTTTTTGCAAGACCAGCTATTGATGGGGTTAGGTATAGACCCCAACCTAACCTATTGATAACTTCGCAAAAAAATCATGAATTATAGTCTCATACTTTCAAGATTTCTTCAATTTTTGTGCTTTTGAAATATGGAAATACTCCCTACATCTAACAATAACTTTTATATATTACTCCCTCCGTCCCATTTTATATGATGTACTTTGATTTGACACAAATTTTAAGAAAAATGGAAAGACTTTTAAAACTTGTGGTCCAAAATGAATGATAGAAATTTGTGTGGTTGTAAATCATTTCATTAAGGGTAAAAAAGACAT
>JAJOOS010017209.1:0-29462 GCA_029582725.1 Solanum chiquidenum
GATGAAGACTTGGTGAGTCCTCATAGATTCGAGGACAATACCCAATATGTTCTTTTATGTCTTTTAGTATTGTTTAAGTTGTGTACGGGATTAGTCCCGAAATTTTGTACTCTAAAGTATTAGATGGTTTGAGACAACATGCATAAAGTCTAGAAAGTCTTCTGCTTCCTATTTTTTTTATGCAATGTTTTTCTTGGTAAAGAAAGTTTTAAATTCCTTGTGATTTTAGTGTCTATGCGATGAATGAATGCTAAAAGGCTTGTATTAGACCTCTTCGAGGTCGAGTACGCCGGTTACGACTAGGGGGTGCTCCCGGGTCGTGACAACGGCCTCTCACAAAGAGCCCACTAGCTTCGTCACTTTTGTCTCCTTCAAAATGCAAGAGTTAAGTGCTTGCCGCACTTGCTCAAGAGTGATAGGCTCTTTGCTATACATCATTGAATTCTCAATATCACGATATTTTGAAGTCAATGAAAATAGCAAAGTACATGCTAGTGTCTCCTCATCCTTTTTTATTCCAGCAGTCTGTAAGTCCATCACAAGTTTGTTGAACACATGTAGATGGTCCTGCAACAAAGTACCTGACTCCATCTTAAATGTGTGAAGACGTCGTTGTAACAACATCCTTGTTGTCATTGACCGGTCTTGGTAAAGCCCTTCCAGCCTTTCCCATATCTCTTTAGTCGTCTCCTCGGTACTTGTACTCACTTCACAAAGTACGTTAGGTGCAAGGGAGAGTTGGATTACACTCAATGCATATCCTTCAATCTTTTCCTTGTCGGAATCCAATATCTTATCGGGGTACTTTCCGTCAATATCATGGATTGAGCCTTCCCTCCGCAGTAACGCCATCATACGGATCTTCCAGATATTGAAGTTGTTGCGCCCACTAAATCTATCAATTTCAAACTTCATGGAACTCATCTTTACTTGTTCTTCCTTTTCTACTACAATGTATTTGGAAATACAAAAAACCAAAGTAATTCTTTTCATATGCAAAAGTTCAGACTATGCTGCAACCACAGAGCATACTCAGACTGAACATTGGCTATGATACCAATTGTTAGCGGAAACGTGAAATTAAAGAACAAGGAAGAACAACAATATTTAACGTGGTTCAGATCAAAATGATCCTACGTCCACCAAAGAACAACTGCACCAATATTTATTTCACTCCGAAAAGAATACAAGTGAAATACTACAAGAGAGAGAACATCAAATGCCTTAGAATGTGAGAAGGCAAATGAGAGGATGATATGAAAATGAGAGCTACCTATTTATAGGAATGAATTATTCATATTGATGTCCTCCATGACATCACTATGTGTAAAAAATCTCAAGGTTAAATATGTAAACCATTTTATGGTTTACCTACATTTCACCTACCAAGATACTATCTTGACTTTTATTTTGTACTAATTATCTTCCTACCAAATCTTCATATTAATTCATCTTCCATTGAGTTTGATTCCACAAGAACCAAACCAACTCTTTCAATTATGAATCTCACCAGATTTTGGTACGTCAACATACATGTATCACAGGATACATGGACTCAAAAGTAGGTTAATTTGTTATAGATACATTTTATTCAAATGGATTCACATGTATCTAGGATACATAGACAAATCCAGCACCCTTGCCTCCCTTCCATCTCACTCACCAGTCTTTTATCTCGCTCGCGTATCTGGGATGCATCACATCATATACATGTATCTCGCGTATCTAGTATCCTAGATACATGCTAATCACACTAGATTTTTTGCTAGTGTTATTGAAGCAACACCATTATTTTCCATATTTGATTAGAAAATCTTCTCATTTTCTTGATCTTATAGAATTTTAAGTTTGAAAAGAAAAAAAAAAACTTAAAAACAAGGGCTAACTTGCCCCAGCTCTCGACCCTCCTAGGGTTGGGCTGGATTGAGCATTTCCAGGCCCTTCCAAATGAAGCCCTAGCCGATCAAATACCTTGGACCGGGTGGGACTGGACCGACCCTTTTTGACAACTCTAATCAATATCTCTTGACCTAAATAATGAATTCCTTTTCTTACCTAACATTATACTTAGTTTTGGTAAACTAGTGCGAGTTGGTGTAAACACATAATTTATTAATTTAGTAAATTCTTTATAAAAAGATATATCCTAAGATTAATGCAGACCAAATTTTTTCTTCTCTTTACTTGATCCTCCCTAATGAATGAAAAGACTGAGAATGATTGCTTAATTAAATAGAACCAAATACATATAGTTAACTGTATTATAATATAGTCACTAACTAATCTTTCGTCTCAAACTTATTATTTAGTAAAGTTTGTGCATGTCACAGTCAAATAGACAAAGATAATAAAAATAAAAAAGAAGAATTTTCCTCGTTTGAAATATCTACGCCTAACAAAACACTTGTCAAATTCTTTCTAACCCAAATTAATCAATCAACTAAGTTTGAATGCATTTTATATCAAATCAGGGTAGTTTTCATTACTTTACTAAAAAAAAAATTACGTACAATATCATATTTCATGATTTGAAATATTCTTTTGTTATTAAAGTGATCTCCATGGAATTATGAGTACATATTCCATAAGATATATAATTCTCCCTCTGTTTCATTTTAGTTGGTCTACTTTTCTGTTTAGTCTGTTTTAAATAAAAAATCGAAACTTTTTAATTTTAATTTTCCACATGACATGTTTAAGACCACTAGATTAAAGGACATTTTGCTATATTTGACATATCTCTAATTTCAGACTATAAAATTCAAACATCTTATTTATTTTCTGAAACTTTATGTCAAGTTAAAATAGGTCAAACAGAAATGAAACAAGAGAAAATATAAAATAAGTAACCCCTAGCTACTTGTTTATTTAGGCTTCTAGAATCCAAACAAGGTGTTTGATATCAATTCATTATGATTATGGATTGATGATTATGATAATAATTTTTCAAGTAAAGTTCGGTACGGCTTATGATTATAAATTATTTAATTATCAAGAACAAGTTAACCCCTATACTTTTTAATTAAACTTTGTAGAATATTCCAAACTAGCGTTTGATATTAATTCATTTGATTTTTGGATTTTTTTTTCTTTCCCTGCCAACCAACTTTGATAATTTAATTTTTTAAGCCAATAATCCAATTAACTATGTGGTGAAAGACTCCATTAAGTAATTTATAGGGTTGATTTTTTTTAAGGTCACTCAACTAATAATTATTATCTTATAAAGTTATTTATCTTCTCGATAATTTCAAAGTTCTTCAACAAAAAATAATAATTTTGTAAGATCATAACTGTTAATATAGTAATCATCTGAAAAATCAACTCGTAATTTATGTAAAGGTATTAACTCATTAATCCAAAATAGTATTAAGAATATTTAGTCTAGTGTTTCTAATTACGGCATGTGTTTTTGTGGCTGCTTAGAGAAAAGAATATATAGTCACATTGATTGACCTCATAATTGAAAAATCAAATCACATTCCCAATCTTATGATTGTAGGGATATTGTCTTCAAATCCCTCCCCAATATTGATGGAAACAATTTAAATGAAATTTATTAGTTCCAAATGATTCTAACTTGATGGATTTTAAAATGTTAACTATAAATGACGATATTAATCCAATTAAATGACGTCCTGAAGAAAAAATCCCGTAGAAGAAGGTAAATTTAATCAACGAATATTATCTTTCTTGATGATTTTGAATCGGATTAATATCATGAATAATTAATATGAAATTACAATCTATCCCTATTTAGTTTGTAATTACATTAATCCCTGAAAAGGTAAAACAAACCAGATACATAATATGTAGCTCAGATACATTATAAAATAAACCGGATACATAATATGTAGCTCGGATACATTAAAAACTAGCTCGGATACATTATAAAATAATTTAGAATTAGTAGAGAAATAAGGGATTTTAGAAATAGAAGAGAATATTAGAAATAAGGAAACAGGAGACATGTATTTCAGTAATTTTTCCATTAATATATTACCTATCAAATCAATTTGTGGTGAATAAAATACAAGTTAGATCAAATCCATATCCATATTTTCTATAGTAGATAGTTGACCTAATATGTTATTCTTGATAATTATATATCAGATCTTTCAAGATTCAGTGTGAGTTCATAAGGTGTGGCCCAAGGCCACATTTTATCAAGATCCGTACAAAAGAGTGGCCAATTCAAATGAACCGGCCCAAAAGATTTTAGACATAAAAACCCAAAAAGAAAAGAAAAGTAAAGCAGCAAAACAAGGTTAAAAAGGGAAAATAGCATAGAGGAGGAGTTGCGAAACCTCAACAAGTTCGATCCATCACCGATCATCGGAGTTTCAGACGTTGCTAAATGTTTACAAGTTTGATCCACCGCCGATCATATTGTCATTCTAGTGTACACTATCGTGTTTTATGAAATTTCCTCATTAAATTTTGAATTGATATCTGATTCAAATTCATCCATGAAGAATCTTGTAAAAATATTTCAAAAAGATATATTTTTCATTTGATATGTTATTTATTGGCGTAATAAAGAAGAAAATAATTTTGGAAAACTTTCGCATATAACCACTCAAAAATAGCATAATTATCCTTCGTAGTTATAGTTGGCTAATTACGATTCGTGACTACATGTTATAGGGAGGAGAGTGGCGAGTGAGATTGGGAGAGGGAGGAGAGAGGCGAGCGAGAGAGAGCAGTGTGTGGGAGAGAGGTGAATTGTATATGTATATCGGTTAGATAATTATATATTATACATATGTATTTGTATATTTGGCAAGCGAGATTGGGAGAGGGAGGAGAGAGGTGAGCGAGATTGGGAGAGGGAGGAGAGAGGCAAGCGAGAAGGCAATAATTTGTATAATTCACATCTTGTTTGTATAATTCATACGTATGTTTATATAATTCTTGTGATTTTGTATAATTGAGTAATATAAAGTCTAAAATTATTTAAATCTGATAAAACTCGAAATAACAAATTGATACAAATATAAACATATAAACTTTAAACAATTATATAAAATATATTATACAAATTACATTATATAAATTATATTATACAAAATCCGCAAACTATACGTTTATACCAACTTAAAAAAGTTATATACAAAAAGATTGAATGTATATGGTGACAAAGCTGAAAACCCAAAGGAAATAATTGTCATATACAAATACAAATCATCGTATACAAATACAAATCAAACGAAGAATTGTTAGTTGCGAATTATACAAATGTGGCGAATTATACAAACGTGACTCATTATACAAACTCGAAGTCAACCCACGTAATTAATATATAATGTTAGTCGCGAGTGGTAATTATAGCAAACTACAACTATGATGATTAATTAAGTAGTATAAATTTGCTTAATCGCATAATTTTCCCTAATAATTTTATGGAGAAACTACCTTATTAGACATACATCCATACCATCTATACTAATTATACATATACTTTAAAATAATTACATATCTTACCATTAATTAAGAGTTTTCTACCATATATTGAGGAAAATACACCGAGATACATATATATTTGCGACCAGATACACTAAAATAGGGAGAGGGTCGACGAGCGAGATAAGAAGGGAGGTGAGTGAGATAATCATGTATCCCAGTTTGGCGACACGTCAGCACTGTTGTTAGGGCTTGTTTTTCTCACATTTAGCTCTATTTTTATTTCCTTTCTGTCTGGGCATATTTCCTTACTAACATAGTGTTAAACTATTAAAATGGCACTTTTATTACTTAAGATCGCACAAATATTCTCAGTAAAAGCATCCGATGTGTCGTCAAATGTCAACAAATCAACACCCTCAACTTACCATATTTTCTTGTCCTCAAGCAACACACAGACACAAAGGCTATCAACATTCGCAGTAGTGTACTCATACATGCACATGCGTATCAATTCATGCTTCAACTCAGAAGGAACTAGGACTGACATCTGGGTATCAACAAGTAATTTAGCAAATATGCTTACCAACCGGTTTTCAACAGTGCATTACTAAAGCCTTTACCACAAATAATTTCATATCACTCTCATGACAAGATCTTATTTGTGAGGGATAAAATAAAACACACGCTCAGAAATAAATTGAAGCAATGCACACACAATCCATAGGATTTCCCTTATTAGTTTCGCTCTGACATTACAAACAACTGGACTACGATTACATCAGGACTTTTTTGGCTTGTAACAAATGCTCATGATAAAGGTGAGATTCATTTGGAATAGTGACTGTGCCTTCCTTGTTATCAACTTTGTTTTTCTCTTCATTCTAACCATCCTTATTTCTCCCCATTTTCTGTAAAACAAATTTTCAATCCCTCGAAGGTGGATCTTTTTCTATTATCTCTCTTTTCTTTTCTCTTATCCTTTTTTTTACTTATATATACCACATCTTCCAAGTCCTTAAGTTGATTTTTGTGTGTTTGAGCAAGAAGTTCTGTTTTAAGCCTAAAGAGTGATCTGGAAGGGTAATTTCATCATTTGATCGCTTTTCGTAAATTTGATGATTCCATTAATCTGGAATGGCGAATATAGTGGGGCAGCATGTTCAATCTATTTTTTTAACCTCTCGAGCCTACACCCTAGACGTGGCCGGCACTTAAGAACCATTGTTGGTCCCCAAGCGAACCCTTGGTCTGGCTGACTACTTAGCGGAAGACTTACTCAAGCGACAAGAGGATTAAAAACAAAAAAAAAATTGAATATTTAAACTTAAAGTAAATACTCAACTCAAACTGTCTGTAAAATATTCAATAACATAAGTATAATAGTTTGCAAAAACATCTCAAGGAAAAGTAAATACTAAAAGACTTCTCAACTCTATCTATCTATGAAGCTTCTACTATTAAAGAAGGATGTCGGGACAAGACCCACGGTATCTCAAAACTACTAACTAGAAAGTAAATGTGAAGTCCTCCAGAATGCAAGGATGCTCACCAAAAGCTAACTGAAATGTAGAGTGATCTCAATGAAGCGCATGGTGATAATACTGAACACATGTATCTATATCATAAAAAGATGCAGGATGAATGACATCAGTATATTTGAATGTATGAGTATGTAATATAGCTGAGCCGAAATAACTGAAAGAAAAGACTACAATAGATAGCAATGTACTCAAGCTGAATGTAAAGAAATAAAGGAGTTAAATCATTTAAAACTTTGCAAAATACTTTCTCATCTCTGAAGTCAACAAAATAAGTGATATAAAAAAATACACTTTATCTCTATTGGGAGATTCTCTAACCGACAATCATTACTATAAGCTACGTGATGATACACCGTCTTGTATATAGTGTCAGAACTATCCTATATCGTGTCATAATATAGAACCTCTCAACTAAGTGGATCCACTAAGCTCTGCCCGAAGGTACTAAGGATTCATCTAAAAAGTATAATCATGTACCCGTATTGGCAAGATATGGTTTATGGGGGTTGTGAGTTATCTGAACTCTCCCCCATATCGGTGCTCAATATTACTTCCAATAATATATACTCTTTCTCAAATATATAAAAACATAATCTTTCTCTGGTTTGAGATAGTTGCTCAAGCTATCCTCTAAAAAGAGGTAACTGCTCTGAAATATCTCTCAGACTCATTGCTCATTTAGAAAACAAGGTTTCTCTTTGTTCAATCTAAAAATACATTTTGGGTTGAGATAATTACTCAAAAGGGGCCTCTTTAAGAGATAGTTTCTTTGTACTTAATCTTTCTGAAAACTCTTTTAACTTTTCTCGAAAAAAAGTCTACTCTTTTAACTTTTCTCGAAAAAAAGTCTACTCTTTTTCTTCATGTAAAAAAGAAACATTTGAGGAAAACTTAGTTCACTTATACTCTTTCTCAAACTCCTCTTTACTTCCTCAAAATTCAGTTTAAACAATAATGTTTTGCTTAAAAGATTCTCAATAAGAATTCAATGAATACTCAAGAATAGGGTTCATGCTGAAAAATAGACATGAACAATTAACTCAATAATCGCAATACACAATTTACAACTATTTAATAATTAGAAATAAGAATTCAATAATCAGCAACGCAAGAACTCAGAATTCAATACCAACTCATCTCAACGATACTCAAGTCTAAGGATAGAACCCTATATTACTCTTTTACTGATATAAAAGTAGATGTAGGGCATGAGTACGAACTAGTCCAACGTAACATTATGATAGCCTTACTTACCTAGAAGAACAAAGTTCTTGGCGAAATCGATGAAACTCAAAGAACGCTTGAAACCCTAGCTTTTCTCCTCTTGTAACCTTGCTCTAATGACTTGAAGTGTTGATGAACGTAAAATAACAAATTAAAAATATATAAGTCCTTAATTAGGTGTAAAACATCGTGGTTTAGCCTTAGAATAGGGGTTAAAATGACGTAGTTTAAGTACCAAACGCATATGAGAAAGACCAAAATGACCCCAGCTTAAAAGAACGGCAAGGTGCCTTAAAAGGAAGGCTTCACGGACCATTTAAGGCTCCACGGTTCGTGAAACCTTCACCGATCGTATAGTCGTCTGTGAAACTTTGATTGTTTGACATTGCTTCACTAAAATGGGCATAACTTCTTACTCTGAACTTGAAATGAGATAAAATTGGTGGCGCTGAAAAGAGGACTCCACCTAATTCATTATGTGCTGAGAGATATGATTGTCTGAAGTTTACCTAAGTAGAACCTTACATCAAAACTTAATCGGTAAGGAAGTTTTCAACTCAACTTTGTGCTAGGGGGATTCTAGTGACCTTAATTGATATCCAAAATCATTCTCATACTAATGAATTGACCTTAGCATCTAAGAACAATTAAGAATCACTCAGTACGACCTTATATGGAATTCAAGAATGGTTCGAATCTTACCTTAAATTTTTTTGGGTATCTCCCGTTTGAGGTCATTCGTCCTCAAATGACGGCTGGACTGATAATAGAAAGGAAATGAGTTACTCTTACTATCTTTATGACTTCTGAACTTTCCTACTAACATATGCGAAACTAATTCGGACTAAGAGTTTGGAACTCTCTATAGCATACAAGTCAAGAACGATATTATTTTAAACATATCCACGCTCTATGTGAAGTTATCTTACATGAAACAAAGGTATCTGGGCATGAAATAAGAATAGGACAATTATGGCTTAAGCAATACAATTGCTAGCTTTCAAGCCTAGCAACACCTCTAAACCAGGCCCTTCTTTATGAATATTGCACCTCATTAGCTGTAACTCATAACTTCTACAAGAATTTATGAGTATTTTTACCAAGGCCTAAGTTAAACTATATGCTCTTACTGTGTTCAAGACTAATCTCTAAATCACAAGATGTTAAGCATGAGATATTTATACTAATCTAAACCACAAGATTCAAGTTCTACGTCTCTATAGGAAATCTCATCCTGTGAATACTACTCCTTACCACTACATTCAACAAAACTTCGAGTCCTACTCAAGAAGCATCTAATGCATCATGTACTCATCCACATGTAACAACATCACATTCAAGCCTAGTACTATAGTCAATCCATGGTCTCCTACTAACCAATCCTTCTAAGAATTTCTCCTTCTCTCGTCATCACTATCAATTAAAATTTCATGCATTACAATCAAGAACTAACTAACTACTCTCACCTAACTATTACTCATGGTACAACTTCATTCATCCTTCCTCCACTTTTATAACCTTAGATAAAATAAGCGCACTACTGCTACCAACATAAGAAACATCAACCTTATTTTTCTATCATCACTCAACTACTATCATCAACATCACTCTCTTAACTAAAAAGGATCACTAAAAGAACTTTAGGGCGAAAGATTATAAGCACAATTCATTCGAGAATTCTGATATAAGAATATTCATGACATAATATTATCTTGCTAGCCATTGAGATCAAATCATGAATTTGCGAGCCTAAGCATATTATGAGACATGAGTGCATGTATGAATAGGTTCATATCATGAGGCTGATATCCATAACTTTATGGAGTAAGATTGAGATCAATGGGATAAAGTATTTGCCCATCATTCTGGGAACTGAGCATAGATGTGAGTTTGTCTGAAGTGTATGAGCATAAGTCATGAAATATAAGATACATCAACATGTTGTTGTAACGACTAAACTTTGAGGAATACGTTAGAGTATGAATGAATCAATATATCACTTTAACTATTTCTGAATATATTACTATCTTATTCTCAACACTTGACTTTTTTTCTCATCTTATCATCTCCCCCTTAGGTCTGAAGCTAATACTTTAAAGTTATGGATCTATTCCATCTTTTCTAAACTAGTATATATTCGCTTTTACTCTAATACTCGATAAAATGCTAATCTCATGTCTATAGATCTCTCCATGTGCATGTACTAAGATCCTTCTAGGGATTCTTTCTAAGCTGCCTCTCTTAACTTCTTCCTGCTTCTATAGAAGTCTTTATATAATTGTTACCCTCATTGGCTTATAAAGCCGCTTAATATAACTCTTAATAGTCTGACTTATCTTTATTAGCACACTAATATCGTACTTCTAAGTCCATATCTACCTAATTGGAGAAAACTAGAACTATATTTAAAAGGCTCATCATTGACTGTACATGATCCCTTCGAAAAACTCTTACGGGTAATAAATAATGCTTACATTGGTCTACCCCACATCGACAGCTCAACTATACTATCTAGGTACACATGAAAAAAATTATAAACTTAATTAGAACCTCGTTTGACTACATATGATCTCGGGTACACCTCTTAATACTCTTGCTAATCTAATAACTTAGCCATACTTCATTGCTCTCATCTAAGGGTCATAATACCACACGTATACTACTTCACATTTATTTCAAGGTAACAACTTAATTCCTCACCTACTCGATGTCAAATCTACCAAATCAAACCTCAAAACTAGCACCATCGCCATCATGCTATCTTTTTTTATCACGACACTCATCTCAAATTCAAGTTTAGTGTCTAATATTAAACACGTATATAAATATAATTGCTCACATATTATACTAACTTACGACTAGTAGATAAAATTAAGAAACACTCGCCCACTAAGACCTCATGACAAGTAGTAAATCTCTATCTCTCAGTCTCATACTTACAATTGACCATCACATTTTCTTTCACAACTTAAATACTATTTACCCATTCACAATACATCATTGCCAAATTAGTTTTATAACCCTTTGAACATCATGACTCTCCCTAAATATCATAAGCCTAGCTTAGATCTATCTCCTCCGGAATACTTTGATCTTTTGTTCAACACATATACTTGACTTTCACTAACACAATGTTACATTGACATAAACTTCCTTCTGGTTAAAGTATACTCTAACTCATCCATACTAGTGACTTTTACTCTACCGTCTATCATGAAATCTTCACAAACATATCACTTATTAGTCTACCCATAAGGGAAAACTCCTCATTAATAACTTATTGGGTGCATGACTGCAACAACATAATTTCCTTCATCATTATCTTCCTTTCTTAGATTACTATACCTCTGCATGTATTCTTCTAACTCTAGGCACTTTTACTACTACTACTTATAACATTATAACTCATACTATTTTTGGGGGGGTGAAAATACTACCCCAAGCTCTAAAAACACACTTCCTCATAAGGATCTCAACTAAAACAAAGTTTAGAGAAGAGAGTCTGGAAGTACATCTCGCTTTTAGCTTGAACATATGATTCATATGAATAAGAGTGTATTCTTCTGAATCTCAGCACTTAAGCTCACTCAGGGGCTTCTCTCAAGCCCCTCTACAGACTCATGACTTTCTGAATATTTTTGTTAAGAGTAACTCATCGATAAGGATCTGGGCTTTGCTTTACAACTACCTTTAGTATGAGGACTAGTCGAATGGGTTTGAGAAACGCACGAGTTTGAGTAACTTTCTTATGAAACAGTTATATTGCACAATATAAAGTATGAAAGTAGGAAAAGTTTTCTTAAATGTCTGTAGTCCCTCATTTATAGAAGTGGGGACCTCACAACCATAAATAAGATCCTACTAACACGGCTTCATAGACACCCTAGGACACTTGAACTTTGTGTTCTGATACCAAGTGTGTCATTCCCCGAGACTACACACTAGATGTGGCCGACACTCAAGAATCATTTCTAGTCTCCTAACGAACCATTGGTCTGACTGACTACTTAGCGGAAGACTTACTCAAGCGATAAAAGGCTTAAAAACATAATTTTTGAACATTTAAACTCAAAGTAAATACTGAACTCAAATTGTCTGTAAAATACTCAATAACATAAGTATAATAGTTTGCAAAACCATCTCAAGGAAAAGTAAATACTGAAAGACTCTTCAACTCTATCCATTCATGAAGCCTCTACTATTAAAGAAAGATGTCAACCCACGACATCTCAAAACTACTAACTAGAAAGTAAATATGAAGTCCTCCAAAATGCAAGGAGGCTCACCAAAAGCTAACTAGAGTGTAGAGTGGTCTCAATGGAGAGGCTATTGATAATCTTGAATACATGTATTTGCATCATAAGAAGACGCAGGTTAAATGACATCAGTACATTTGAATGTATGAGTAAGTAATATAGCTGAGGCGAAATAACTGAAAGATAAGACTGCAATAAATAACAATGTACTCATGCTGAATGTAAAGAAGTAAATGAGTTAAATCATTTAAAGATTTACAAAATACTTTCTCATCTCTAAAGTCAACATAGTAAGTGATATAAAAAATACACGTTATCTTTATTGGGAGACTCTCTAATCGACAACCATCACTATGAGTTATGTGATGATACAACATCTTGTCCACGCTGCCAGAACTATTTCATATCGTGCCAGGATATAGAACCTCTCAACTAAGTGGATCCATTAAGATCTGCTCGAAGGCACTAAGGATTCATCTAAAAAGTATGATGTTGTACCCATGTTGGCAAGACATTGTTTATAGGGGTTGTGAGTTACTTGAACTATCACTCATATCGGTGCTCAATACTACTCCTAATAATATACACTCTTTCTCAAATGTATAAAAACATACTCTTTCTCTGGTTTGAGATAATTGCTCAAACTATCCTCTTAAAAGAAGTAATTGCTCTGAAATATCTCTGAGACTCATTTCTCATTTAGAAAACAAGATTTCTCTTTGCTCAATGTAAAAATACATTATGGGTTGAGATAATTACTCAAAATGGTCTCTTTAAGAGGTAATTGCTCTGTACTTAATCTTTCTGACTCTTTCAACTTTTCTAAAAAGAAGTCTACTTTTTTTCTTCATGTAAAAATTAAATATTTGGGAAATACTTAGTTCCCTTATACTCTTTCTCAAACTCCTCTTTTACTTCCTCAAAACTCAGTTTAAACAATAATATTTTGTTTAAAAGATTCTCAATAAGAATTCAACGAATACTCAAGAATCGGGTTCATGTTGAAAAATAGACATAACAATTAGCTCAATAATCGCAATACATAATTTACGACAATTCAATAATTAGAAATAGGAATTAAATAATCAACAACTCAAGAACTCATAATTCAATATCAACTCATCTCAAGGATACTCAAATCTAAGGATAAAACCCTAGATTACTCTTTTACTAATTTGAAAGTAGATTTAGGGAGTGAGGATGAACTATTACAACACTATGATAGCCGTACATACTTGAAAGAACGAAGTTCTTGATGAAACCGATGAAACTCAAAGAAAAATTGAAACCCTAGCTTTTCTTCTGTTGAACCTTGCTCTAATGACTTGAATTGTTAATAAACGAAAAAGAACTGATTAACACTTTCTAAGACCTTAATTAAGTGTAAAACATCGTGATTTAGGCTTATAATAAGAGTTAAAATGACGTAGTTTAAGTACCAAACGCAAGTGGAATAGACCAAAACGACCCCAGCTTAAAAGACTGACAAGGTGCGTTAAAATGGAGGCTTCACAGACCGTTTAAGTCTCTACAGTACGTGAAAATCTTCACCGGCCGTATAGCCGTTCGTGAAATTTTGAGTGTCTGACAGGGTTTCACTAAAACGGTCATAACCTCTTACTCCAAACTTGAAATGAGGAAAACTTGATAGTGTTGGAAAGAAGACTCAAAGACCTTTTACTTGATAGGTCACGGGCTACCTAATTCATTATGTGCTGAGAAATATGATTGTTTGAAATTGACCTAAGTAGGATCTTATGTCAAAACTTAATCGATAAGGAAGTTTTCAACACAACTTTGTGCTAGGGGATTCTAGTGACCTTAATTTATATCCAAAATCATTATCACCCTAATGAATTGATCTTAGCATCTAAGAACAATTAAGAATCACTTAGTACGACTTTATACGCAATTCAAGAATGGTTTGAATCTTAACTTTGAAATTTCAGAGTGTTATAAATTTTTTTGGACCCCGAACGAATTTTGAGAGTCCATTTCGTGATATTTTTCCTTGGGTTGAACTGTTTGTTTTCTAGTTCTGGTGCAAGTCACTTTGACCTTTGCGGTTGTGGCCCATAGGTTTGCGATTGTAATGTGTCTTCTTTGTGGTCTTCACAATCACGACCCAAAGACTTGCGTTCACGATGGACAATTTCCTTAGCCTTTGCGATCGCGGACAAGGGTCTAACGATCGCGATGTGAAGTCTGAGTTTCCTTCACGATCGTGAAAGTTAGTGGCTCGTGATTAGGATGACTAAATTTTACCTGAACAAAACCAAATTTTGGGATCCGTCCCATTTTTCTCATTTCCTCCATTTTCAATCTTTTGGAGCTTTGGTGAGACGATTTCTTGGCTATTTTGTGAAAACTCATATGGATAAGATTTTTCTATCGATTCCTTAATGATTTTTTCAATTTTTATCTTCCAAAAATATCTTTAAATCATGATTTTAATGTGAGTTTTGGAATTATTGCCCCAAGTTGAATTTGTTTTTAATAATTCTTGATTTGGAGCTTATTCCTTACTTGTTTTTAATGAGTTTTTCAACCAAGAGTTCCTCTTTGATTATAGATGGTGTATCTTGAATAAAAAGATGATTTTAGCCTTTCAATTTTTGAAGTGATTTTTGGACGATTTTTACCCCAGTTTCTAATCCTATCAATATGAATATCGTTGGGATCTTGTTGATAAATCATTTCCATTCTTAATAGTTGAACTCTGTTCCAGAGATCATTTTGTAGAGGGAGTGCTCCGATAGAGTTGTTCAGGTGAAGTTTCAGCCTTCGAGGTAGATTTGTCTATTTTTTTTAGATTAAGATGCGTAATTAATCTTTTTTAATAGTCAATCGTGAAATGAGTCGTAGCATGAATTTTAGAGGTTTATAAGTGTTGACTTTTTTATTTAGTCTGTGTAATGCATATTTGTAATGTTTAGCCTATGTGGAGGCTCGTGTGATACCCTTAATTGTTATTGAAAACGTGTGATATTTGAGAATTAGTCTAAGTGAGGGGTTGTGTGGCCTATTTGTTATATTTTGACATTGAGATGCGCGGGTCAGGGGCTTGAATTTATATTTGATCATCTTAAACTAAAAGAAATGCTTTCTAAGTGCGAAAATCTAATTTCAAATGGATTCTTCTACTATCTCTATCATTTGAGGATGTGTTTCATGACTTATTGAGTTTGAGAACTTTATGTTATTCAAAATCCTTGATGAATTGATTATACTTTTTATGTTATATCTATTGTGATACATTCATCCTCATTCAACATATCATTGTTCATGAGAATATGAAAAAATGGAGAAATATTATTTTTGAGAAAGAAAATGAGATACCTTACATTTATCCTTGACCACGAGCTAGGTGGTAAGTTGATGAGATATTAAGATATCGAGATTGGTATATAGACTGCGAGTCCCCATGGGTCATTTTCTAGAAGCTAAAGCTCAACAAGGTTTATACGACATATTGTATGACGATCTTGATTCCACCACATCATTTCATCATCTCATTATATTGCATTGACCAACTTTGTTGTGTTTTGTAACTTTCTTATATGTTATATCAATATTAACTGTAACCTTATGTATTTACCTTATTCACTCCGTTATTATATAAATTGGCCTCACTTATGTCAGAGTGAGACTTTTCTGTATGCAGATGGAAGCATTTCATAGTTTATTTCTTAATTCTGATTAGCTGCTTATACTCAGTCAGTCTAACCTACTGAGTGAATGGATTGTACTCACCCTTACTTCTGTTATCTTTTTTATGCAGATCCTAGTCATGGTGATCTTCGTAGCAGTTGATCGGATCTAACGATTTCTTCTCATTCGAAGTTGTAATGAGATCTTGCTTTCTAAATCGTCATTGGTCTCCATCTATTATTTACAGTCTTTAATTTATTTTCAAAAAATTGAGGTGTATTCCAGATTCTAGAAATGTATTAGATGCTCTTTATGCTTATGATATCAGGTCTTGAGAATTTCTTTGTTGTTTTTCATTTCTCGTCGGTTGTGGCCCAACTTTCCTTTGAAAGTTCCGTATGTGTTATTCTTTTGACTTACACATCAAATTGGGTGTTCGGGGTGTGTGTCATCATGATCTCCGCTTTTGGCTCGTGACAATTTGAATTGTCCATTAATATGTGCTCCATCCGTTCATTTTACTTGTTATTGTTTGACTTGACACACTCATTAAGGAAACAATTAATGATATATGTATTTTACCACACTATCCCTACTAATTAATGTCTAGTATTGAGTCTTGAAAAATGATATCGAGTATAATATTTAATGCTAAGGGTAAAAACATGGAAAACACTAATTGTCTTTTCTTGATATATTAAAAGTAACAAGTAAAAATAAAAATCTATTTTATGATTAAGTACAAGTAAAAGTTAACGGAGGGAGTATATTATATAATATTTGCTTACAATTTATGTTATTTAAAAAAAATTTAAAAAAAATTGAAAAAAAAAATTGTAAATCAAGAAAGAAAAGCTTATATTGTGAAATAAAAATAATAATATAATATTGAGGAGATAGAAGAAGATTCTATTTTAGAGAGTAAAATTGAGAATTAAACTGGAGTTGGTTCTCTCTAAAAAAATATATATTTGAAGAGTAAAATATAGAATAAGGTTGTAGATGTAGGTGTTTGGCCATGCGATATTGAAATCGTGATATGAAATCAGCGTTTGGACATGTTATTTCACGCTAATTCCATCTCATGATATATCTCATATACTCCAAAAATTATGATTTGGAAATTCCATATCATGATTTGAGATTTTTCAAATACAAAAATTGACCCACAAGTTTATATTTTGTTAAAACAACCTTACATTTATATCTACTAGCTATTTATTTCATATGTAAATAAAATTTATAATCATATCATTACTTTTTAAAATTAATTATTCTCACCAACATAAAATTTATTATTACTTTAAATCAATTCGTACTTGATCATTTATATTCAATAAATTTATTATTTTTATCAACCAAATTTATACTACTACTTTAATGTTTAATAAAAAAAAACTCATCTATATTGAGTGAATAATACTGGCCACAATGGCTTGTAATAATTCATTATATCTTTTTTTGTTTATTTGGTAAAATTCAATAAATAATTGAGACTATTGTAATAGTTTTACAACTTATGAGATTCTTATGATTATGAGAAAAAATATGCGACACAAAACTCCATATCGCATGTCCAAACAAAACTTTAACTCTATCTCATGATTTCATATATCGCATGGCAAATGGAGGCATTTGGACATGCGATATGAAATCGCGATATGAAATCAACGTTTGGACATGCGATTTCATGCTGATTTCATCTCATGATTTCATACCATGAGATGAATTCTCTTTTTTTCCAAAGATCGTGATTTGAAAATTTCAAATACAAAAATTGAAACACAAATTTATATTTTGTAAAAACAACTCCACATATATATCTACTTACCATTTATTTCATCTGTAAATAAAATTTATAATCCATATTATTACTTTTCAAACCATTTATATCTCATATAATTATTATTACTTCAAATCAATTTCTACTTTATCATTTATATTCACCAAATTCATTATTTTTTAGCAAATATATTTACCAACCAAATTGACTAACAAATGACTCAAAATAACAATGTTGGTTCGTCTTCTCAATCATATAAACGAGAAATGAAAGCTCAACATGAATAAATTGTCAGTACTATATATGTGGGAGGATTATACTAAAAACTAGTATACCACAACTTATGTATAACTTTTTTTAATTGAATCAAAACTTGATCAATAAATATTATATTTTTTAAGAATATCTTTGTGACAGTTTACTATGCGACTTTATAAATTTGTATTTATTTGGTAAAATTGTATAAAGAATTGAGACAATTTTAATAATTTTTCAATTTATGATATTTTTATATTTATAAAAATACATAAAATATAAAAATTGAAATGACATATCCAAACAAAATTTGAATTTCATATTTTCATATCATATGATTTCATATCACATAATGTACCAGACCTATGAAAAACGAGATAGTAATTTGGGATAGAGGATTGTGTATAACACTAGAAACAAAAAATGTCATTGGGAAGATCAAAGTTCTGCAGAAGAGTACACGTTGTTTAAGAAGGACCGCCTCTCCTCTTCTAGTCAAACGTGTCTCCTCAGCACTTTACCTTTTCTTGAAGATTCTTCTACGCGTCTGCCATAACACCACCATCACCCATCCTCTCTCTGAATTTGTGGGTTGATATAAAATTCATACTTCTTCTCTTCCCCTGTTCCCTGACTTATTGGGTCACTGAAATTGCAACGTTTCATTCACTTTTGCTTCGGTCAATATTGTAGAAATGGTTCAAATGAAGGAATTGTATCCTTTTAACCATGAAATTCTTGCTATTCTTTTATGGTTGCATGTTTAAAATTATGCCTCCTTAGATCATATGCATATTAATAGTGATTCTTTTGAAATTATTAACAAGCTAATCTTTTTTCATATGAGTATGACCTTCATTTTAGTGCTTATGGTTACTTCTTACAGAACTTTTCTTTTGGTCAAAACGATTAGAAAAAGGCAGGAGCTTTCCTGTGCAAGGGGTTAGAAGGTTATTATGTAAGAGGAGGTTGTTTTCACACTTTATCAGTTACGTCAAGTTCTAGTTAGAAGGATATTGAACTTTAATTTGTAGGATGTTCCATTTTGTTAGTGTTTCCTTGACCAAATGACTTCTTTGTCACTTGGGGATTTTCTGAAGTCGAATTGTGATGCCCTTGTCATTGGAAGAGGTAGACTAAACTAAACTGCACAACTTTTAGAGTAAACTGAATGCTTATTTTAGTGTTTTTTTAATTTGGATAAATTAATTTAGTATTTGAATTGCAGTATCAGGTAGCTCAGATGTACATGGTCATGAAAATGCAACAGCAAAGCACCACAGGTGATGAAGGAGTGGAGGTTTTACAAAACAGACCATTTAGTGATGATGAATTTGGAGAGGGCCAATACACATCAAAATTTTACCACTTGCAGAGGTAACTTGAGTTCAACCTTATTTAATGAGTTCTATTTGATTATAGCGATATTCGGTCTTGAATTGATTGAGTAAGCAGTGATGGTACTAATAGACAGTTATTATCTTATTGGTATTTTACATCAATTACAAACTTATTAGGTTTGTGATTATTAAAGTTGATGGATTTTACACAAAAGAAGTTAAGTACTTTGGACATGGTTGCTCTGGTATAAGAAGGTTATTGTTGTGTGTGTGGGTGGGGTAGGGGGTAAATCATAAAAATTGAATTTATGAGGTTAAAAAGTAGCTTTAGATTCTTAAGGCATCATATATCTGCCAGAGATTTTTAACCTCCTAGACAAATGTTTTGTTTGGTTGACTTAACTTGTAAAGAGAGCCTTTTGAGCAGTCTTTTTATATTTTAAAAGCTTATAGTTTGAGACTTGATCCGCCTCATCATTGCAGCAAAGCGCCATCTTGGTTGACTACATTTGCACCAGCTGATGCCCTTGTGATGCAAGAGGAAGCCTGGAACGCATATCCTAAATGTCGATCAGGTTTATGTTCTTACTTGCAATTAATGTTCTTTTTCTTGGTTAGTATCCAAGTCTTCCTTCTGCCTTCATACTAACCTATTTACTGGTTTCTGTTGAACATGTATCACCATTTGATGCAGTTGTTAAGGTAATTACTAGTGACATACACCGTCCCTAACTACCTATGCATTGTGGAAGTCTGATATGTGCAGTATTAAAATTTTCAATTGATTTCTTTTTGCAGTCACCATATTTTTCGAAGTTCTTTATGAGCATTGACACCATCCACAAAGCTGACAATGGATACTCTGAGAATGTAAGTTCAATGTACTTGATCCTTGAGTCACAACAAGGGTTCCAATAACCTTAAAAATGGAAGTCCTGCTAGTCTTTCATGCTTGAATAAGATCACTACTTCCAATGCCATCTTTCCTGTGCGTATCTTGGTATTGACTTGAGATAATTATGTGATAGGTGCATGGCCTGAGTGAGGACCAACTGGCAGTTAGGCAGGTGGAAGTTATTGATATTGCTTCAGCTGCCACTGATTATTGGAGTTACATAGTTGGAAGAAACAATGTTGATTTATCTAATTTCCAATCAGCAAGATGCGGTCGTGGACCACTCTTGGAAGGCTGGCAGGTTTGTGTATCTCCTCTTTTTTTTTGGCAGAAGTGCATTATAACCCTCTCTGCTCCTTTTAGAAGGTTCTTTTATTGACTTGGAAAAGGGATTGGACACCTTGGAGTTAACAGACTTTGTTAGCTGATGTATTTATGGAGTCCAAGGTTACATAGTTCAGAAAATAGGAATACCACCTTAAGAACCATAACTGGTTCCAATTGAAAAAAGTAATTATAGAACTCTGATTATAGAGGCCTTCACTTTTTTAATTGATTTAGATTCGGTGTCCCACAAAGGAAAATGGGAAGTGCTTTGGTAAAAGCTTCTAACTTTAGGAGGCCATCACCCTCAGTTTCTTTGAAATTAAGATTTTGTTGAGGATAAGTGTAATAGAAGCAACTTGAATTCGAGATGGCTATTAGCTGAAACTAGTTGTAATCCTGAAGTCAATATAAATGCAGATCATTTAGTTACCATCAGTCGTAACCAAAATACGAACTTCATATATACAGTATTTATTAGTTAATGAATGTATAGTAGAGAACTCCCGCAAGACCTAAATTAAATTTTAATTGTGAAGCTATTTTTCACTTTGGTCATTGTAAGATAAGAGGTCGTTGTGGTGTCTGAAGGTGTATGCTTCCAATGCATGCTTAGTAGTGTCGGTCAAACTAAAATGTGCAAACCATCTAGGTAAATCAAAATATTTTTGGTGTTTTATTGTGCTATTTACTTGGGGTCTGAGGACAGTAATTCTCTCTCATGCCCAAATCTAAACATAATATATATATGTATGATTAGGTAATTATAAACTAGAAGAAATATAAATAATTTATGTAAGTATACCTGGAGTTGTGGTAGAAATCCAACTATCTCATTTTGGATACTTTGTGAGGCCTTACAGAGAAAGCGATACAAGCATGTTAAAGTCACACTACCCCAACTATAAGACCCAATTGCATTAACGTCCTCAAGCATCAAGCATAAGAAGATATAGGATTTTTAAATAACTACTAGATGTAACTACCAATAGTCATCCAAAACATGTAACATTAGCTTTTTATTTACCATATCTTGTGTTGCCATGTCAGGCAACTAGGATTGCCCTAGCATATACTGAAACCTTGAGGCTACTATGGTTGAAGTCTTGAGGATGTGGAATAAAACCTAAAAATCGAATCTTTGACATATGTTTTGCCAATCATCCATGGTCCTCGTCAGCTTATTACCAAGTACTGGATTACCATACTACATCTTGTAAGGTGATCGTTGCCTCACTCGTCCTAAAGTGAAACGTATGAGTCTCACAACACCATTTCTCGACCAATGAAGTGATCAACAATAGGTAGATGAGATCTATAAACACCATACAATTCGAATAATCTAATCACTTTTAAGACTCGTGGTTGAATATTTTAGTGCACAGTTCCAAAACTTTCCATCACACCTCGAATTTAGAATTATATTAATACCTCCATCCCTTGACCTATGAGTGAGTTGTTCAGTTAATAAAGATGGTTCAAGTGGATCGGTATCCCGCTAGTATGCACTATAACCAGCCATTAAAGTGCTTATGAAATGAAAAACGCAGATGAAAGTAAATTTAAACGTTAACTTGATGTTGGTCCAAGAACAAACAAAATTATTAAATAGAAAAACTCCTACTACATAATATACGGGCCAAATGAGAGTACTCAAAGGTAAACAATATTTTAAACTAATGCCACACCAACTATTCATCAAACGCATATCTATCGGCTTTTTGCTAAAGCCAAATAACCAAAAGAGTTTAAGAGTGTAGCTAAAATTATATAGCCATCAAAGAAGAAGAGGGCCTAAATGTTACAATTTTGACAATTTCAGAGTTCTATATGGATATATAAATATAGTTAATCCCAAGTCCAAATAGAGAAAAGAATTATTATTAAAGGTGGAAAACCAATATAAAATCTAACGGTGGAGTATTTTACTAGAAAATCAAATTCAGATAATGATTTGTGTTTATGCCACACTTGTATCTTCACCTTGTTGTAACTTTGTAGTGGGCAATAGGTGCATGTCTAGTCCTTCATTTATGGTTTTCTTTTGTGTAGTTAGTTGTTTTCATCTTTGTCCACTCTTTTCTTTTGAGCAATTACAATATCAATAGAAAAATTGACATAAACGGTTGGTTCTACTTTTTTATTTGAAATTTTCTTTCCTTCTTCTTTGTAACTTTCAGTGTGTTCAAGGGAAAAGGACTCGTCAAATCAATACTTTGATTGCAATGCCTAATATAAACTACAGGCTGCTATACACACTTTAATACAAGTCAACAACTTTGCCTACTGGAAAATGATAATAGGAATCATGCATCAACAAGTCATAATCTGCAAGAATTATGGTATTAAAGAATATAAATCATGTCTTTGATAGTAACTTATAAGGCTGAACTCAATCAACGTAGTGTAATGTGAGCTCACTCACTCCAATTAAACATTTAAGCAAACACCTTATGGGCATGACTTTGTAAGAAAAATACTTTACTAAGAACAAATTATATTATAACTCACCTCAAGTTTCTTCCTTTCTTTCTAGCAAGACTAAGTATGCTTGTGAACAATAATCAACGTACAACTCAATCTATATTTTAGTTAGGGTTAACTTATATCAATACAAGCTCAAACAAAACCAAACACAGGGTGGCGTAGAGTATGTTACTAAAAATTCAATTTTTCTTTTTCTTTACCACAATATGATCGCAGAAACAAAGACATGTTTTTCTCTAGATTAGGAAAATAACTACTTCGAACAAAAAATGACCTTAAATGTTGTAGTGATGCAATTTGCGCCACCCAAAGCTATAATAACTTAAAGCATGGACCTCCTTAACCTTGTACAAATAGTGAAAAAAAGAAATTATCTTCTGAGGAAGTGCCATTAAAACCACAATCCTTAACCTTGTGGGAATATTGAAACCTAATCCAAGCATTCGTTCTACTATTTTGTAAAGAAAAAACCTATTTTAAGAATAGGAAAAATACTCGTTGTTCCAAGCTTTTCGAAAGACCTATGGCAATAATATCATGAATCTTGTTTCGGCGCCGACGAGAATTGGGAACATAGTTGTATGAGTTGGGAGTGTTGTTCATCTAATTGGAAGATTGCATAAGCTAAGGGCTCGTTTGGTTTGAATACAAGTTATGATAGGATAAGTTATGTTGGGATAAGTTATGATGAGATTAGTTATCCCGGTATCATTTCTTATTTGACTGTTTGGTTTGTTGTACTAAAAATAATATCCATTGCATATTTCCTGAAAATAAGTTTTGTTTACATAAATACCCAATACCTTATTTAGCTTTTTGTGTATATTTTTTGGTATAATTTTAATTGTTGTTTTACCTTATTTAGCTTTAATTATTTTTATGTATGAGTTCTCATGAATTTTCTGTGTTAAACTATGTGCCAATAAGTTGTAATACTCCACTCTAAAAAAGATTGGTTCCTTCTATTCTGAAAGAATTGTTTTTTTGTTAGAACTTTTTTTATGCCTTTAATTTAGATTAAGACAGCCATTGTCTAATGAAATACTCATTAGCCTTAAATACTTCCCATTAATTTTAATGATAGTCATAGTGTACATTGTTGAGCCAATACGGTTGTTGGTAAACACCATTTAGCTGGAAGAAAGAATTAAGTAGTGTATGTTGTTAAGAGGGGTTTTTTTATTTTTATTTTTGGGTTGGGGAGGGAGGGGAGGAGAAGGTTATGAGCTGCTCTTTAGATTAAATTGCTTCTTGTAATGAAATATATATATATATATATATGAAATGAGATAGGAGTAATATAAAGTAAATGATTTAAAGGTTAATGTTGTCATTTAATAAGTTTATCCCATGACAAATTGTGATGGGATTTTTATACCACCCAAGAGTAGGGATAACTTATTCCGGTACTAATTATTAATCCCAAAATAAGTTATTCCGGACTTGCCAACCAAACAACTAATTAAGGGACACTATAATTTAATTCCATGCCTATTTAGTGTTATCCCTCGCACCAAACGACCCCCAAGGATTTTAGATAGGTAAAGGTAATGGAAACAACATTGTTCCTTTAGGTGGGGATAAATATTAGATGTGGGCCTAGATTACGTGTTACGCTTAAAACATTACTACCAATAGTGCACGTATCTTTGGTTAATGCCTTCAGCCCCCGTTATACTTCAATCTGCTAATTTTTTTGAATAAAATAATGCCTAAATCGTTGCTACCAAATACGTTTGTTCTAGTTTTTAAAAATTTCATAAAACGTATTATTTTGGTGAATTGATTTAAATATTGGTTTATTTCGGTCAAAATTGGCCCCTCTAGTCCTAACCTTTACTAACCAAAAGCCGACAACTGGCGGAATTGCTTTCCCTCGTTTCCACAAACCAAGTGACCCCTAAAGGCAAGTAGGACTACATAGATAAGCAATGCCCACAACGAGCTGGAGTCTTAAAAAATAAATAGAAGTAGAACATAAGTGGAGTAAAAACTTCAACTATTAAAGTTGGGGTTAGAAGTATGCAGTTGCGCTTCCTCTTTTTTGGGAGGGCGGAGCAACCAATAGTGTTATGCTTCATTTTGGTTCTTCTCTATTTGATTCATTCGGATTAAAATTCGGTAATATAGAGCAAACTAGCATGAATGTCATCTTTTGCTTAATAATATTGATACAAGTTAGCAAAAGGAGCTGATGTGGCAAATTTGGTTAAGCATGTCCAAGAGTTAGTTAGAAGCAGTTAGCACTGTTAGGTGGTTAAATTCTGTTATTACTGTAGCATGGGATTTAACATTCTATGGCCAGGTTATAAGTATTAGATTATTGGAATTCATTGATTGATAATAAAGACTGTTCTCTTCTCTCTGTCTTCTTTCTCTTTAGCTAAGTTCTCAGAATTTACCCCTGAGGCGGTTCATATTCCTTGAGATTACTCCTGGAATTAGTTTCTTCTCCATAATTGCATCAAATATACTCTTACCAATAGGAGCAAATATTTTATTAACACATTGTTAAACTTGTCTGCTAATTGTCTTCCCTTTGAGGCCCTTCAGTCTTGACAAGATCAAGTGCCTTATCATGAAGCTGCTGCTACTGTATAATCTGTATTCTGAGAACTCTGCCTACTGTCTAATCTGTAATAAGCTTTTTATGCCTTTCATATGTTGTTGTGGATTAATATGGACCTACCTTTGTCCTTCAGTTGCAAAAAAAAGATACCACCATACCCAAATACGATTTCTACTCTTTGAGGTGAACTATTAACTCTAGTGTTTCTTGATATTGGCAGGACCACTGTAGTCCCGTTATGACAGCATACAAACTGGTGACTGTAGATGCTCCATACTGGGGGTTTGGGAGCAGATTGGAACAGGCTTTGATGGCGGTATAAATCTAGATACTGCATTGAATAATTTATATTGTCTGCTTGAAATGATTCCCGAGCATTATACTTTTTAGGAACTTTAACACTATAATGTTCATAATTTTTGGGACACATTTCACCAATATGGACTGATCTAATGAGTTAGTGACATGTAAAGTTTTTTCATGACATTAAATTATTTGCTACATCCTCAAAAGGAGGAAAGACTATGTTCTTTGAAATCTATGCCTGCAAATAGCAAGTGGTTTCTCTAATTATATATATTGACGCTGCCAAAGCTGTTTTCCTCTTCAAAACTGATGTCTTTGATCTCTCAAGTTCTGAGCTTTGTATTGCTGGTCGTACATGAGGAATTTCCTCAGAGGAAGGTTAAATAATGTGTTGAAATCTAGTAGCAATGCTTAGTTTTCAGATTTGAATATCTATAGTGCATTCAATGGTTGTTTAGTGAAAGATCGTCCAAGTTTTTGTCCCTATCGAGTAAAAGAGGAGAACAATTAATTGTTTAACTGAATCTGTTATGTGAATAACTGTTCTTTTTTTGTTTTCAGAGTTTCTTATGAAGATGTTGAAGTTCCCTTTTTTTAATGATCCCCATCATCATGAACCAATTGCAAATTAAATATGACTTTGCTCTTTTTCCTCTTTCTTTTCTTAGGGGGAAAGGTCACTTTTCCTAGAAAGTCATCGTAATTGCTTCGCCTGGATTGACGAATGGTTTGGGTTGACAGTGGAGGTGTTGCGTGAGTTGGAGCGACAAAGTGATTATTCATTGAATATGGTAAAGCAGATCTATACATATATATTCTCTTTTCCTGAGTTATTTCATCACCTCACTGCCAAACTTTTGTTTGTGACTTGACAAATAGGTTTGATCTTTGAAATGCTCAAGTTTTGTTGACTTAATAACTTGTTTTTTATGCTTCCATATCTGCTGTCAGATCATTATTTCTTTGTTTATTACTCTTCCCTGTTTTTAGTTTATATTAATAGCCACTTTCCCTTGAGTTACGGCCATGACGTGATAAATCCCATCAACAGCCTCCTATTTTGGTTAGAGTAACTATGTTTCTTGTATATTTTATCGCTGGTATCATCTCAGTTGATAAGATTGTTCTGTCCATACTGTCAGAGATGACGAAACGGACGAATTGAGGGATTACAGTTCCCTTTTGAAGATTTATGTAGTTTCATCTCACCCGTTCCCGCAATAAAACTTACACAATTAAGAATAGTTCTTTTGGAAAGCATCAGATAGCTTGGGAAAGTATATAGATCTCTCTTCCTCTGTGCATATCTGTGATGGGTAAATCTCCATAAAAAAGGGACAACTTTCGTGTAGTTTGTGATAAGTTGTTAGGATTATCTAGATAGTGAAGGAAGTTATATCAGACAATGTTGTTGATTCTCAGAAGATTGCTCTTTACCTCTTGTAAGTCCTTCCAGACGAGGAATGGGTTTGAGCGTGTTTTCAGGTGTTAATAATCTTTAAGAAGCTAGGATAAGGTTGAAATTCTCGGTCCACTCCTACTGAGCCTAAGACAAAAAAAAAAATTAACTCCAAAAAAAAGAAAACAAAGAAAAGAAGGTGTATGTAACCCTTGTAAATTTATGTGGGATGGTGTTATATTAATCTTTCTAATGCCATGGGCCATTCCATCTGTTCAATAGCAAACATACGGTTTTCTACAATTGGGTTCAGCCAGTAAAATCATAAGGGGGCTAAGTAAAGGGGTCTTCTTTTGGCTCTTTCTACTATTTTCCCCGTTGGCCATTGGTTTTTCCCCCTCTTAATTTTATGTAGTAGCAGAACAATGTAGTTTTGGAATCACGTTTCTTTTAAACGATAAGCATGTGTATTGCAGATTATTATTTTTTTGCAGGTCAAACTTTTACACTTTAACAATTGAGTTTTATAATCTAGCTGCGAATTTGAAATATAATTAGTCAAATATGTGTTAATCTGAAGCACCAAGGATGAGCAGTGTCGCAAGTATGGATAATCTAAATGCTTTCTGACTGGAAGTTTGAGAGCTGATAGTTGTTATGACATAGGTGGGGGGTATGGGGAGTGTAGAATGTACGAATAACTTACCATTAATTCGTGGCGGTAGAGAGCTGAAAGTTGTTCTGACCCTTTTTCACTAGTTCATATTTTGACCAAAGAAACAAAAGTTATTGACAGAAATCTTTGTGCTGAAGGTTTCTTCCTTCAAACAGTTTGGTAGAACAGTTCAGTATACCAAGTTTAATTTAATCTTTGTATACAAAATAAAAAAAGTAGCGGAAGTTGACAAATTGATGATACAGAAAACTATAGTATGTACTGTACCGGGTATTTTCTTGACACCTCAGTGTTACCTGTATAGCCAGTTGAGAGCTTTGTCATTTTGATTAGAGAACCTGCACTTTTCAAGTTAAACATAAATTTTATGTGTTCCTCTGGGGTTGATGTTTTGTGACTGACAAGATTTTGTTGGCAGAAACTTGGCCGGCCTTGCTCGGCCGAGAGTTGGATGACACAAGAAGAATCTCCACTTGAAGGCGAAAAGTCTGTTGCATGAATGCACTGTTCATATCTATGTTTAGCAGCTCTTGGTATGGTTTTAAGATTCATATAACATGGAATGGGTCGCAAATCGCAATAGAAGATTATTTGCTTTACAGTGCAGTTTCCTGCGACGATACATATGCTATCAGCTTGTACATGAAAAGGCAGGAACATATGTTAATATTATCCAACAAGCAGCAAGGTTTTGTTTTCTGATGCTTCTATTCTTTAGAGGTAAGATTAGGTAATAATGAAAGTTATGTAGAACTGGAGACACATTTTAGTGAATGTAGTTTAGCTTATTGATCATAAAGGCCTGAAGTGTATATGATGATAGTTTTAAAGAACGGGAAAATTGTACATAATGGCAAACTATTAATTCAAATTAAATGGTATAACCACACTTTGATTTAATTGTGTCCTGTAGCAAACTGTTTGTCAGTCGCCTCTCTCCCACCCTCTCTCGCTCGCCCGCCACTCTCCCTCTCTCGCTCCCTCCCTCCCTATGTGCTCGCCTCTCTCACTTTATACACAAAATTGTATAAATTGTGTTTCTGTTTGTATAAAGCGAGAGAAAATTGTATATACACATGTAAATACATATATATTCGTCATATACACTTATAATTATACAATACAAATATTTCTCTGCCCAGTTCTCTTTTGTCTTTCTCTCTTTCTCGTTTTATACAAATATAATGTATAATTTATGTTTGTATAATGTATAATTTATGTTTATATAAAGCGAAAGAGAGAGCGATTTTTTATATACAAATATTTTTGTCAACGATTTATACAAACGAGAGGCAAACAACAATTTATACAAATGGCCTGCCAACGAAATTATACAAATCTGAAGAGGAG
>JAJOOS010017210.1:0-28939 GCA_029582725.1 Solanum chiquidenum
TATGAGGTAAAGGTAAGGGTTAGTAAATTATACATACGTAGCCGGACCAAGGTGCGGGGTGAAATTCTCTAGATGCCGGACCAAGGATTTAGAGATACCTAACTTATCACTTTGCATGTAATACACTAGAAAAGAATTACTATTATTACGATTACCGCGTTATGAGCTTATGGGGAACACATTCCTAGTTACTTTTAATAATCTGAATATAAATAAATACTTAGTTTAAAGCTATCCTTTTATAAAAAAAAAATTATTTCAATTTAAATCCCCCCATTTTTATATAACGACTATCGAGTTAAATATTTGCTATTGACAATATTCTTCCATATTCTCTGTGGGATCAACCCCGACTCATAGTTGGGTAAATATATTGCATACGATCGTTTATATTTCTTTTCAAGAAGTATATTTGAACGTTATCAGAAACAGACCCTGATCTAAAGGGTTCAGGTTGAGGAGGACTAAGACAAAATACTTAAAGTGCAAGTTCACTAACGTAACCCACATGGCAAATGTGGAAGTTAGGATTGACACTTAATTCATCCCCAAGAAGGAAAGTTTCAAGAACATGGGATGAATAATTCAATGGGACGGGGAGATAGATGATGATGTTACACATTGTATTGGAACGGGGTGGATAAAAATGGAAGCTTGCATCTAGTGTCTTGTGTGATAAGAATGTGCCACCAAACCTTAAAAGATAAACTTTTATTAGGTGGTGGTCAAACCAAATATGTTGTATGGAGAGTGTTAGCCAGTCAAGAACTCACACGTCCAAAAGATGAGAGTAGCAAATATGGATGTTGAGATGGATGTGTGGGCATACCAAGAGAGTATTAGGAATGAAGCTATTCGGGGCAAGGTAGGAATGGCCCCCGTGGTAGACAAGATGAGGGAGGCAAGGCTGAGATGGTTTAGGCGTGTGAAGAGAAGATAAGTAGATTCCCCAGTTTGGAGGTGTGAGAGGTTGGCTACTATGGGTATAAGGAGAGGCAGAGGTAGGCCAAAGAAGTCTTGGGGAAAGGTGATAAGACAAGACATGGCTCACCTGTAGATGACCTAGGAAATAACCGTAGATAGGAAGATATGCAGGTCGAGGATCATGGTAGAAGGTTCGTAGGTAGTCAAGCATTGTCTAGTTCACTTATCAATATATGTTGTTTCCTTTGTTTCAGTTATCATATTATTTATTGTTGCTACTTGTTCTCTTCTTAGTTGTTTTTAGCATGACTTCTTCGTTATTGTATATACTTTACATATTTGATTTGTGACATAATTACTCGAGTCGAGGATCTATCTAAAACAACTTTTTTACCTTCACAAGGTAAGGGTAAGGTTGCGTACACTCCACCCTCTTCAAACCTTAATTGTGGGATTACACAGGTATGTTGTTTGATTGTTTGTTTTTTCTCTTTCATTTGCTATTTTTAAAAGAGAACCAAAATGAAATTTCAAACAAAACATACCAATAACACGATGAAGTACAATATACAAAAAAAAAAAGAGAAATTCATAAATCAAGGAAAAGAATGCAGTGTTACCAAAAAAACGGTAACGTCTCAAGCCAACAAGAATGCCTTCCTCGACAATTATATTGGCACAACTTGTATCTTCAACAAATTTGACAATCAGTACATTGTCATCTCCCAGGGCTCTCTGTAAGTGAGTCCTTGCTGTGTTCAAGTATGGACCCTTGATAATTCAAAGCCAAATAATTTGAATAATGTCAAACCAAGAACTAGAAAATATAATTCTTAAGAGTACAAGGACACACAAATTAAAAACTATCATATTTTATGCTACACAGAAATCCTAATGCCAAAATTGATGGTCATTGAATGTGCTAAAATCTCTTTAAAACTGAAAGCAAATAAGATAAAGGTCTTTTGTCACAAGTAAAAATAAGAAAAACATTCTGACTAGAGAACAATACATAAAGAAACGAAATACTGCTAGAGAAACATTTCTCTTTTTTATTTCTATGCTCAGTATGCAAAAGTTCTTCAATGGCTGGTAATACTCCCTCTAACACTTGATTGTAAAAGAGGATTCAGATGTAAGGAGGTAAGGCTTGCAATGTAAATGATCCAGGAAAAGAGTGACCACAGATTAACAATACGAACCTTGAAGGTACAGTGTCCATTCTGCTTAATGTGGCAATAATAGATATGTGTCTTTCTGCAATTCCAGTCTAAGTACTGCAATGATGAAGAAGATCTGTAAAACAAGGTGCTCAGCATCACCTGAGACATATTTAGGCTAAGGGTACTCCACAAAATAGACGAAAGAATAAGCAGATACAGTACATATCTTTCCGCACTACCTTCACCACAGGTACAACTTATGCGTGTTGTCTCTACCAATTAGCAAGTGGGAAACAGAAAAAGAAAGAGAGAGAGAGAGGAAGACAGAAACCCATTGTTGTGAACTGAAGGTGATAGGGTAAATAAAAGAAGTCGAGGGAGTGAACAGCAATAACAGGATTTAAAATAAAAGGCCAGGATCTATTATATAGTTTAATGAGGCTCAATGGCTGAGATGAGTTTGATGGTTATAAATAACAGAATTGGCAGAGGAGAGAGGCATCCGGTAACAATTTCCTTCTCTCCTTCACTCTTCTCTTCTCTTCTATCTTCGTCCTTATTCTTCTTCTAAATTCTCTTCATCTTTCCTTCTATCTGCAGGTTTGAACTATCAATGGAGAACCAGGTGTTCGTTTCTATGTTTTTCAATTTCATTTAGTTGTAATCGTATTTTCCATTTTTATAAATCAGAAAATTGTCCCACAAAACTCTTGAGGGACGATTGTTAGCTCTCAGTGTCGTAGAGCCTAAATGGATGTTGGAGATCAGTAGTAGCTATGAAGGGGATGCACAGGCTGAGGCTATGATTGCTGAAATTACCACTGATCAACTGAGACCCCACCTTTATCAGTACTCATCTGGAGTCTTAAGGAAGAAGGGAAAACTATTCATTGGAGGTACTGGAGAATTGAGATATCAGCTGATACCCATCTTTCATGACTCCCCAATTGGTGGACATTCAGGCTAATTTGGCACCTTTAGAAAGTTAGCCCATGTCTTCTATTTGCCAGGTATGAGACAAATGGTTAATACGTATGTAGCTGCTTGTGAAGTTTGTCAAAGGAACAAAGGGGAACATGTTCATTACCCTGGACTACTGCAACCACTTCCCATCCCTGATCAAGCCTGGAGGCACATTAGCATGGATTTCATTGGCGATCTGCCCAAGTCCAAGGGCAAGGAGACCATTTTGGTAGTGGTGGACAGGAGAACTAAGTTTGCTCACTTTATGACCCTGGCTCATCCTTTTACAGCAATCACTGTGGCTCACAAGTTCCTTAAACATGTGCACACACGACATGGCTTACCCGAGTCTATTGTGACTGACAGGGACAGGTTGTTCCTCAGTAATTTTTGGCAAGCATTATTCAGGTTACTAGGTACTCAGTTGCATTACAGTACTGCATACCATCCTCAGAGAGAGTTAATCAGTGCATTGAGAACTACCTCAGATGCATGACATCCAGCAAGCCAATTCAGTGGAAGCAGTGATTACCACTAGCAGAGTGGTGATACACACCAATTTTCACACTGGACTGCAGTTTACTCCATTTGAGGTTCTCTATGGTTATTGCCCTCCTCACTTGTCACTTGGGCATACTATAGAGACCACAGTTCCAGCTGCTGAAGATGCTATTATGAGGAGACAACAAATGCAACAATTGCTTCAAGACAATCTCATCAAAGCTCAGGAGAGGATGAAACTCTATTCTGATCTACATAGGACTGAGAGAGTGTTTCAGGAAGGGGATTTGGTGTTTCTGAAGCTGCAGCCCTATAGACAGACGTCCTTGGCTCTACGCAAGAACTTGAAATTAAGCTCTAAGTACTATGGTCCTTTTAAGGTTTTGCAGAGAATTGGAAATGTTGCTTACAAATTGCCATCTACTTCCAAGATCCATCCTGTATTCCATGTGTCCTTATTTAAGAAGACAGTGGGAAATAGAATATTGGTTGAGACTTGTTTGCCCTCTACTGGTGGTGATGGTCAATTCCTAGTTACTCCAGTTAACATTTTGCAGAGACAAATGGTGCGCAATGGAAATGTTGTTGCTGTCAAGATCTTGGTTCAATGGTCCAACCTTCCACCAGAAGATGCAACATGGGAGGATTACGACTATATTAAGGCTCAATTTCCTGATTTTAATCCTCGAGGACAAGGATATTTTCAAGGCCAAGGGTATGTTATGAACTGAAGGTGATAAGGTAAATAAAAGAAGTCGAGGGGGTGAACAGTAATAACAGGATTTAAAATAAAGGGCCAGGATCTTTTATAGTTTAATGAGGCTCAATGGCGCGATGAGTTTGATGGTTATAAATAACAGAATTGGCAGAGGAGAGAGACATCCAGAATTCCGGTAACAATTTCCTTCTCTACTTCACTCTTTTCTTCTCTTCTATCTTCGTCCTTATTCTTCTTCTAAATTCTCTTCATCTTTCCTTCTATCTGCAGGTTTGAACTATCAATGGAGAACCAGCTGTTCGCTTCTATCTTTTTCAATTTCATTTAGTTGTAATCGTAATTTCCATTCTTATAAATCAGAAAATTGTCCCACAAAACTCTTGTTATTACTATTCTGCTTCCTTTTCCTAACTGTTTCAAGTATTCTAGTCATAACACCCATGTTTGAATAATTAAGTATTACTTGTGGGACATGTTTTCTCTAATAAAGCGATGCAGATTTACAATTCCATTAGATGTGCATTTTGGCTGTAACTAGATTGACCTGGAATATAGGTCATTAAACAACACTCTCCTCCTTCCATTAATTGACCTACCTTTTAATTTTTTGGGCTGTCCCAAAGACTATGACCTACCTGGAGTGTCAAGAAGGGTACTGCAAAAATAACATCAAGGGATTACTAAGATGCATACACAATTACCAATACCAGAGAATCAAAACACTTAAAAAGACAGAAATATGTTTTCATCATTCTGTTCCTGCACCAAAAGAATAAAATTTGTAAGCATCTGTTTTGTTTTGTTTTTGATAACCAAGAAATCCGTCTGTGACCCGCCCTTTGGACCAATCACAGCCTTCTAAACTCGGTGGATAATGGGCCCGCCCTTCTACCCTTCTCCACTTAAATACCGGGCTTCGCTTTGCATGGTGTGGGGCTTGAATCTACGACCTAAGCCACAAATCCTCCACCTTTTGCCACTTGAGCTAGGCCTTGTAAGCATCTGTTTTTCACAAATGATATACTCCCTCCATTGCAATTTGTTTGCCTGGTATTGACTTGACACAAAGTTTAAGAAAGTGAAGAAGACGTTTGAATATTGTGGTCTTAAAAGGAATATGTAGAATTTACCAAAATGCCCTTCAATCTTATGGTCTTAAAAATGCTATGTGGAAAGTTAAAATTAAATAGTTGTCAAAAAAGGAAAGAGGTCTTAAAAATGCTATGTCAAAGCCACACTTTCACACTTCTTTATATGATTATATTACTTATACTCATACAAGTACTGTAGTTTCTTGCCAAAGGATCTTCATGATCCAGACACCCATTGGCATGTAAATGTCAAGGGAAGTGGTGAAGGACCCAAGTAACATACCTTATTCTACACTTCTACAATTAAAAAAAATATGGCCCCACATGTTCCTCGACAAATATGAACAATTAATATCATCTGCATATTGAGGTTGTCAAATTGTTTTGATCCTTTATTTTTCAAAAAAAAACTTTTGTATGTATTCTTTATTGTACTCTTCAAAACACAAAAGTCGGAGTATGGCTCCCCGCTTCCTTCAGCATATGCTAGACAACTTCTATCTTTTAGCTTTCGTTTAATAATCGTGTCAGATTATAAGAAGGCAACCAAATTAGGATAAAATAAGTTGATAACAGAGTAGTTATCAAATATATAAAACCATGAAAATCAATCCATACCAAAAAGATGCACTTGAGCAATGACATAAAAGAAAAGATTGAAGGTGAGAAACACTTTATGCTTGAGTTAACTAGAAAAATGAATCGCCTTTGAGGGGAGGTGATGTACCTTTGATCTATCCGACTCAGCATAATATGCTTTTCCAAAAGCATTCCAAATTTCTGATTCAAAATCAGTCATGGAAAGATTTTTCTTTCTTACAATATCATCAGCAATTTGAGAGGATATAATATCTTCCAACTTCTTGCTGCCAACAGCAGAGATTCAAGTTACATACAATTAGTAAGTTATTCCAACCAACATGGGTTGTGGTGCACTAGTGGGATGTTTTATCCTTAACCAGAGGTCTCGGGTTTGAGCCCCGGGTATGGAGAAAATCATGTTGGGAACGCTACCCCTGAATGGGCCCTACAGTGCGCGATCCGAATTTAGTCGGAGCTCCCAATGTGGACTCCGGACACCGGGTGGGAAACCAAAAAAAAAAGTAAGTTATTCCAGTAAGGGTAGTAGGGGACTAACCATCCAATGTAGCTCAATACCAAAAACAATTTTCTGAATTCAAGTTCATTGAGGATCATCAACTGTTGGCTGACATTAGGTGAGGTTCTTCTACAATTAGATTCAGGATCCTCGCGAAATGATAACTGGCGAGCAACTTTCTGAGGGCTTGCACAGGTCAAGAAGACCATCTCAAGCTTTGATTTAGAAGAACTTTCACCTTGTACACGTTTACCCTCTAAGCATAGAAAGTACAAACATATAGTAAGAGGGGGTTTGGCTAAGCTTATAAGCTGGTCAAACAGACTTGTTAGCTTACTACGCATTTGGTAAACACCAAGTGTTTATAAGCCAAGTGCTTATAAACCAAAATCAACTAAAAGTCATAAGTTGGTCATTCTCAACTTATAATTTTTCAGCTTCTAAGTAATTTTCGTTTGACCAAGTATTTTACGATTTTCATCCTTGATACCTTTTCTATTTCTCAAGATATCTTTTTCAAAATAAAACTTGTTACTTTCTCTTCCCATGATACACTTTTAAATTTATAATTTTTTTCAAATACTCATGAATATTTTAGTCATTCTAACAACAAAACAAGTTATTTTTAGAGTCTTTGGCCAAAATCATCCTTAAACTATACCTCAAACTTAAACTACATCCTTAAAGTATCATTATTAACAGAAAACATTTCATCCTTCTACTTGAATTTAGCAGAAAGCTTACATATCCCACAAAAATCAAGTCATCCCTTCGGAATTATTATTCTTAGATACGCCAAAAATTCTATTGTGAACTTTTTCGGTAATTAAGTTTAGCATTATGCAAAATTTTCATGTAATTTGATATTAAAAATATTATTAGTTGAAATATGTTTCTTCTCAATTGAATATGCTAGAAGCAGCGTTTGTTGGAGACTTCCACTTCTAATAATGTAGAATGAAACTCAAATGCGAGACATAATCAATATTTTGATAACTTCAATATCAGATTGACCCAAAAATTTAATAATCTAAATACAATTTGGCTATTGAAAAAGTAAAGATAATTAAGTTCCACCTTCTTTCCGTTACTAAATGAGAAAAAGAACAAATCATGTATCCTCACACCTTCCAAACATTTTTTGATTCCGTAAACTATAGTATCTAAGATTTTTAATAGTTTTTCAGAAACTTTTTATAGCAAGTAATGAAATTATGCACAAAAACTTTTGTTGATAATCGCGTAAAATGTTCATGTTTTTGTAAGATGCCTTATTTTTTTTTACTATATTTAACAGAGGGATGAAAATTATCCACTATTAAATGTTTTCCAAAGAATGTTTTTGGCCAAAAACTACTGAATGCACTTGTACACAAACATTATAAGAAAAGGAATAAAAATTTGGGGAAAATAGTACCTGGAGATGGAAAGAGAAGAGGGGAAGAAGAACGTTTGAGTGGACTATTGAAGGGACTAGAGGAAGAGGAGAGACAATCCGGGTAGCGATCAATCAAGTAAACAAGAAAAGCAGAGAGACTCTTCTTGATAGGACGAGATGATATTATTTTGAGCATTTCTAATGACCCTTTTTCACCAATAGAGCTCAGCCTCCTTCTAATGCCAGTACCCGGTGGTTTTTGACACTGCTCGTTGCAGATTTTCTCAAGCATCGTCTCTACAGAGTATGGTAAAGGTGCATCCAGTATACACGAAGGAACATCAATGTCTTCATCAAATGGGTCACCCATTTTCCTATACTTGAAAAAAATGAGTGATCACACTTTTAAACAAAAAATTATTTACTTTCCCGCTTTTAAGACATAGGTAAAGAAAGTAAAAAAAAAAAAAGAGCAGCTTTTTCTCTCTCTTTCTCGTCTTGTCTTGTCATGAAGCAGAAAATGAGTTTTGGGAGTAAAACAAAACTAGTACACTGTAGCAACTACACTCTTGCAAGTTAAATGCCGTACAAGTGAAGTCATACTATTTGACCGAAACATTGTGAGGCTAGGTTTAAGTAGAATCGTGTCAAAAATATATTTAAATTATTTTTTATATTTAAATTATCACTTATTTATTTGAGAAATTATGTATTGTTAGGATTTTATTTTGATTTTTTTACCTTATTTAAAGTTTATTTTTTTCTTAAAATAAAAGTCAAAATATTAACATAAATATTTAAATTTTTTCTGGCAAAATATAATTCTCTTTCATATTTGGTTTATTCTTACCTTAGAGGAAACGTTATGAAATCTTATAAATAGAAGACTCATTTTCTCACACTAAGAACACAATAGGATCCACAATATAGGTGTTTAAGAATTTTGTTTATGGAGATTTTATTCACTCAACAATTTTAATATTTTTCTTTTATATTAGTTTTTATATAATAATATTATATTTTTAATATAATTCTTGTCGACTAATTTAGGGAAACTTACATAAATATATTATATTAAAAAAAAATTACTAGTTATAGCAATAACATTTTTTTAATTGATCACTTTTGATACATTTATAATACAATTTTAATATATATTACAAAGAATAATTTATTATTCACACATAATACAAGTTTTATTGATGAATAATGCATTTATCACACATTTTAATACACTTATAATACAATGTGTTAATTTCTTATCAAACAAACATAATATATTTAAAACAACAGTTATAATACATATATATTGCATATATAATTCACTTTTAATACATATTGCAGATTGAATATAGTATTGCTATGTATTGCTATAAATGGTAATAAATAAAAAAATATTGCTAAAATCAGTAATTATTTATTAAAAGGTACTCATCCAAGTAATTTTTCCTCTAATTTATCAATATCTTGATATGCAATTGTAAGTTTCTGTATGACATCATGATCACTTTCGAACCCAACATGTATAATATACTCTCTCTTTTATTTGTAAAAATCTCATCACACAGAATTCAACATAGATAAAATATTTTACTTTGATAAAAAATAAACAAGCTGTTAGTATTAGCTAAAAGGTTGATTAAAATATTCTTATCCTCTATCTATCTATATATATATATATATAATATTTTTCTCACTCTACTCCACCACCTCCTCCCACAACCCTCCATCCTTTTATTTTTTTAAATTTCTTTTATAAAATATTTTTGAAAAATTCAGACTTCACCCCTCCCCTGCTCCTTCCTTAAAAAAATGATATTATTTTTATTTAAAAAAAATCTACTCCATCCCTTCCAACCCTTTGTTCCTAATTATTTTTTAAAAAAAATTCTCGTTTTGTGTTAGATATGTACATATATTTTAGGAAAATGTTTTTTCTACTTGCTTTCAAATATAACATAAATAAATAAAAAATTGAATGAAAAACAATTTTTTAAATAAAAAAACTAAAAAATTGAGGGAGCGTACTGTGAGAGGAAGTGGTGGAATGGGATGAGAAAAATATTTTACATTTTTATTTTATAATTATTTTTGTTGGGAAGGGAGGAATAGCAATACTTTAATTTTTAACTTTAACTAATACTAATAATTTATTTATTTTTTTCTCAAGGTGGAATGTCTTATCCATACAGAGTGTGATATGACAATTTTTTTTTAAATAAAAGAGATATTGTATTACACACACCATGATGAGAGTGTAATGAAATTACTCATTAGTCAATGATACTATAAGAGTATATATATATATTTTATGGTATCATTAAGGTTTCTTGTTCAGAAATTACTCATTAGTCCATGATACTATAAGAGTATATGTATAGTGTTGTGGTATCATTAGGGTTTCTTGTTCATAAATTACTCATTAATCAATGATACTATAAGAATATATATATATATTTTATGGTATCAATAAGGTTTCTTGTTGAAAAATTACTCATTAGTCAATGATACTATAAGAGTGTATATATATATTATGGTATCAATAAGATTTCTTGTTCGGAGATTACTGATTAGTCAATGATAGTATAAGAGTATATATACTCTTATACTATCATTGACTAATCAGTAATCTCCGAACAAGAAACCTTAATGATACCAATACAACATATATATATACTGATTCAATATCAATTAATCAAAATTATCACTCTTAATGATACCAATACAATATATGATACTGATTTAGTATCAGTTAAGCGAAAGTATTATCCTTAATGATATCAATACAATATATGATATTGATTTAGTATCAGTTAAGCGAAATTAATTCGGGATATATAGTGTAATTATTTAGTGGGATATGAATGTAAAGGGGTATATGTTTGTAATTATTTTATTTTTATCGGGTATTTGCATAGTTTCCCCAAAATTATTTTATATGTCATGTAAATATGGACCTCACAATAAAAAAATTAAAAAAAATCTCCTTCTTAATTAATAATAAATTTGACACGACAAATAAATTATTTTATTTGCCATATAAATATGAAACTCACAAATTAAAATTTTATATTTTTAAACCGTCTCGCCCCGTATAAATTCGACTTATACCCACGTTGCTTCAATTTTCAATTTTTACACTATGAACCACTATTTATTGGTTACTTTAGCTAGATACTCCAATCTCCATATACATATATATTGATATAAGCAAATGAGTAATATTGTATATACCAAAACAAAATACAAGTAATAATGTGCAATTTCTCTTTTCAATTCCCTAATGTGATTTATAGAATTTCATTAGATGTATGTTGCTAGCTAGTTGTAATGTGATATGGCTGGATCTCTTGTGAATTTGAATTTCATACCCAAAATTTGATATATATATTTCATTTGTGATTGGAAACAAAGAATGAGATTACTGATAAGCGGATTAAAATAATTTTCTTTAAACAAAATATTTATATGATCCATGTAATTTATATGGCATAAAAAATAGATTATTTTGCTATATAAAATTTATTTTAATGATAAATGTAGTTGGGTGATTTTGTAGATAAATATTTAAGTTGAGTGATTTTATTGATATAAAACAAAGTCAAATGACTGTTAGATAATTTCTCATAGTTCAATGACATCTTAAGATATAAACGCATTAACTTTGTGTATTAGAAATATCTTGTTTTACGGTCGTTTGATAGAATATATAAGAATAATGTTAAATATAGGGTCGTTTGGCAGTGTGTAAAAAAATATAGAGTGTATTAGTAATGCTTGTATTAATTATGTTTGCATTAATTATACATATATTATTTTTTATGCATTGTTTGGTTTGGTGTGTTAAAAAACATGCATTGCATAAAAAAAAAATTACAAAAATATCTTCCACAATTATGGTGGAAAAGATGTAAAAGAGGTTTTGAGGGGTAATTGGATCTTTAACCATATTAATGCATGTATTAAATCCATTTGCATTACTAATACTTAGAAATTCATGATATTAATGTTACGACCCAAAAAAAAGGATGTGATAACACTTGTCTATTCCCCCCAAGATAAGTTAGCTTCAACCCAACGAAATAAAAGTTAGACTAAAAGTTCATTTTTCTTATTAGGTAATGTTATGGTTGTCTCAATATTTTTATGGTTCTGCCAATTTAAACTTATGAAATGACAATTGCTCTATATTACCAAGTGTAGGATAAAAGTTGAACTAATACATGCAAGATAAACTTGATGGGTCCGTGCTTAGCACGAGCATTTCATATCTAGTACTACTAGATAACTTAAGGCCCGTATACGGGTCCAATACCAATTAAGGAAAAATTAGTAAACTAGTCAAAATTCCTAACATAATTATTAAAAATATCTACACTTTAAAATAATTATTAAAAATGTCAATATGTCAATATTTTAGCAAATATAATGTATCCTAATATAATTAATTTCCTTTCCTTTTATTTCTCAAATCAGTCCCACATTGAACTCATTTTTACCCCACTACCTAGTGAAAAAGTAAAATAAAATAAAACATATTATCCATTTTCACCTCTTTCTAGTTTTTTACTCCAAATCCCTCCTTTCCTTCTCTCTCTCTTTAATAGGTAACATTTTTTTTCCAATTATTTTCAGAAATCTGTAAAAATCTCCCAAAAAATATTCACAACAATCCATTGACTTAGCCATGAGTGAAATGTTCATCATTTCTTTCAAGTAAAAAATGAGCATTTTCTGTTCTGATTTAGCACCACGTAATTCTGTAAAAAAATCCTAATTATTGTGCTATAAACTAAAGCAAAATCCATTTTGGAAGATATGCCAAAATCTTGAAAACTTAATTGATGGTACTATTTTTTTATTTTTTTTATTTTGAACTGATCGGGGCTTAATGAACAACTTCATCAAGTTTTGTAATCTTATTTTCATTTTGTTTTCATACTATGAATTGGATACAATTTTTGTAGTTCATAATCTCATATTTTTGTGATTCTGTGGAATACAACATATTTTTGTTTTTCTTATATTTGTATGTCTGTTAGTTTTGTATTTGTGTCATCAAATTGTATTCATCCTCAGAAGTGAATACAAAGTTAGTAGTTCATAATAGTATCTTTGCAGCGGATTGTGTGGAATACAACATAATTTTTGTTTAGATACGACTTTTGTAGTACATAATATTATTTTGTGGGGATTATGTGGAATCACCATATTTTTTGTTATATTGCTTCTTATTTTGTATTTATTTTAATTGTATGCCTACTAGTTTTGTATTTTTATCATCAAATTGTATTCAACCTCGGCAGTGGATACAAAGTTAGTAGTTCATAATAGTATCTTTCTAGCTGATTATTATCTGGAATACAACATAATTTTTGTTTGTATTTATTTTTTATTTGCATTCATTCTAATTGTATGCCATCAAAAGTTTTGTATTTCTCTCCTCACAATGTATCTCAATATCTCTCTATTTAAATTTCAATTTAAAAGTTCTTAAAGTACTTTCTCCCATGATTTTCTCCTCTCTGTTATTAACTAATTGTATTCTTTAAAATTAAACAAATGAAAAAACATACATAATCAGCCCTATAACAAAAAAAAATATTGACATTTTTAATAAATATTGAAAGTGTGGCTAAGGGGTCCTATTAAATGCTAAAATATTGACATTTTGAAAAATTTCCCATTAATTAATTATAAACTTAATATTCCATCTGTCTCATATTAGTTGATCATCTTACTAAAAATAGTTATCCCATATTAGTTGTCCACCTTACTAAATCAAGAAAGCATTAATCAATTTTTCCTATATTACCCTTGCAATTATTTATTTATTAAAGTGTTCACATTTAGTTGTAAAATTCTCACGAAGTTTTTTAAGGGGTGAAATAGTAAAATTATCTTCTTATTTATAATTTCTTAAAATGCATATAAAAAGAAAAATAATCAACTAATATGAAACAGAGGGATTATCAATTTCTTATATAGAAAATTTAAGTTTTTGTTGTTATCTTTAATTTTAGCAAAAATTATGAGATTGTTCACAAAACTATTAAGTAGTCTTTGACCAATATTTTTATTTGTCTCAACCATAATATTAGCATAAAAAAAGAAATACAATAATGTAATGTAATTTAGAAATAATTTTCAGGAATTGTTGGTATTAATTATGGGTCATTTGTTTCTTCTTTTGTATAATAGTCAAGGTTTAAATTAAATAAGTAGTGGTACCTCAAACTTCAATAATTTCAACGAACTCAAAATGATAGCAACTAATTTTACACACAGATACGATCGATCGATTTTGTTTTGTAAGAAATGTATGAACAAGAAGGGAAGAATTCAATGTAGAAAAATGAGAGAGCGTTTCTCTATTTATAGCCAACAAAGGGTAAAGGTCACAACATTTTGGAAAAAGAACAACTTTTCAGAAAGGTCACAACCCTTTGGAAAAGTCACAATCCTTTAGAAAAGACACGATCTTTCATAAAGGTCACAACCCTTCGGCAAAGTCACACCCTTCAAGAGAGTCACAACCCTTCATTTCCTATTCACACCTTTAAAACCCAACAAAGACATTCCAAGCATGAGTCATATATCTGCAAGAAATTGGTGTTGATGCTAGAAGGATGAGTGTTGTGAAGTGTTTAAATTTCATGTTAAAAGGAATTCCGAAAAATCATTTTCTTTTGTATTCAAGATTTTAACCTGATAATTTTGGTAACTTATATCTCTACTACACATTAGTGTGCTCTTATTAGCAAATTCCTTCTGAAATTTTTCCTGTATAATCATTTGTGTAGTATTTAACAAAAATAAATTATCCTATTGCATGGTTGCAGTATGTGATTCTTTAGGATTGCCTTTTGCCTTACTCTTTTAATAGGCTATGAGGGACAATTTCTTTGTCACTTCTTTGAAAAATATATAACGTAATTTCTCCAGTCCATTGATTATTTTGACATAAAAGGATGATGAGACTATTAGCTAGCGTTTGATTTCCAAATGTTCTTGGCAAATATTATTTGGGTGAAAATTTGGGTGAAATTTCACCATGTGTTTGGTCATAGTATTTGGGAAACATATTTCACATTTTTAGAAAAATATGATTTATTAAAAACTATAAACTAACCATAAGTTTTTATTACAAGTCAATTGGATCTTCGTTGCAACAAATAACAAGTAGTGTCCATGACACTGGAGCAATGTGGTAGTTTGGAATGAGTGCAACAAGCATATTTCATACATCATGACGTAGACAAAGCACATGACTTTGTTACCCTGAGCCAATTGTTCATCATTTTCATCAACAACCATATCATCACTGCATATTTTATCACTACTTTGGTGTTCACGTAAAATATTATGTAATACAACGCAAACAACTATTATAGAGGATGTTTTGTAAAAGAAAACAGAGCGCAGATTGAGAGATCAAGAGCTTGTTATTGTGGTTATAGCACAGTTGATATTAAATTTGCAAGATCTCTCAAAAAAAAAACTGGTAAAATGGACAATAACGATTTTGAATCTCACCATTAAATGTACTTTTACTAGACAAACAAAATCAATGTAGCTATAGAAAACTCTTCATTAATATATTACATGTGCCAACATTTCTATTTGTTGCTCTTCTCATGTGGATTTTTTTCTTTCTTGTGAGGGTATTGGCTTATTGGATGGAGAAGGAGACACAATAAAAATATCAACATTTGATTTTATCAAATAAAATTTATGACTTAATTTATTGTGATTGATTTGAAAATTTTATATTGATGATTTGCTTGGCTTTGTATGAATGCATAGTAATACATATAAATAACCATTCACAATATATTTCTACCAAGCTTGAGCATGTTCCTACCAGTATTATTCAAAATGATAGTTTTTGTCAATAAATGATGAAAGCTATGCTTTTTAAATTATGATTAATCATATGTATTTATTATTATTTCAGATCTCAACCATATTTTAAAGATAGATTTAAATAAATAAAATTATATCAGAATTTAAAATGTTGACTTTGTGCTAAGCACGGACAAGAACCCTCTAATACAAATAAAAATGAAACCATTGGTGCAATACAATTGAATTAATAGTACAATTTAATTTTAATGTACGCCATTCACCATTTTATTGAATGTTTGTTGTTATATTATTTCAAGTACATTGTGTTATTTATTAACAATACTAGTGGTGCTAGTCTTGGCGTTGCCCGGGCCCAACAAGAAAAAACTCATCTTACTTATTTTGTTATACATAGTAGATAAATCGGCAAGGACAATATGCGTATATAAAGTATTGAATAGTGCAAGGTAGATGTTAAAATAGAAAAGTTGTGAAGATATGACTAATCATACTATGAAAATTTTGTAAATAAACTTAATAGGTGGGGCTCACATTAATCTGTTAAAAAATTACTGTTTTTTCATTGAAATTTCATTCAACAATTCTATTTCCGAGAAGACGCCTAGTTGTTGCCTCTCTACTTTAAGGTGTTGCTGCAGCAGAAGCTCATTCTTTTCAGCTAATGGCGTATCACAATTGCCATTATTTTCATAAGCCTCTTTTATTGTGCGAGAATTTTTTCCTATTTGTTCAGGATTTCATTGCTAAAGGAACTTGGATCTGTAAAATTGTGTTAAAACTCCAATGAGTTCAGCATCTCAAAGTTGCAGTATCTTGAAAGAGTCAGTGAGACAATTACCTGTTACAATATGTGTAAATCGCTGCCGTTTACATATAAACCATTCCGCATACTTTAAGGATGAGCTGCCAAATTTCATCATGACAAATAAATACAACAGTAATCAAAAGGGGAAAAAACTTAACCTTAACTTCTATTATAGATTGAATTGGAAGCAACACAGTCAAATTTCAACTGCCAAGCGCATTCAGTCACACCAAATACATATGTAAGGGGAAATCTAAGTAATTAGTTTATGTGTTAACCTTGTGAAATAGAGGAAGAACATAGACATTAAGATTATCCTTAGTAAGACATGGTAATTCAATTAGGTTGGCCGACTTTGTATTTACAAGAAGACGCCTAGTTGTTGCCTCTCTATCTTTAAGGTGTTGTTGCAATAGAAGCGGATTATTTTCAGCTAACGATATATCATGATATATTTCACATCGCTTGACATTTTTTCGTAAGCTTCTTTTATTGTTCAAGGATGTTTTCTTGTTTGTTCATGATTAAAGAAAATTGTGAGTAAGAAATTGTCACGATCCAGACCATCGTGATTGACACCCACACTAACCCTTCGATGGGAGAACCATTAATACTAATTAGCTAACCAAGAACTACACAACTAAATCAAAACTAAGGCATTTAAAGTTACGGAAGCAGGTTTAAATGCTAAGGAAAAGAATTAGAGAGTTCCCATGAACTCCAACCAAAAGTCTAACAACTAAAACAAATGCGGAATAATACCTAAAACCTGAAAGTCAATGTACCAAAACATCTAAGGTTCAACCATAAGTCTAAACAAAAAGGGGTACAGCCCCATACTAAACATAATAAATCTAAAGAACTAGTGTAAGTCTGAAAGGTGGACATAAATAGGAAGAGAACTCATAGCATCCCGAAAGAACTGGCTCACCCTTGAATTCGAAATGATCACTGATCTTCTAAGCGAGGTCCGTCAATAGCCGCCTGAAGATGCCATGTACTCAACAAAGAAAGAGCAAATACAATATCAGTACACAACGATAGTGTACTGGGATCACACGGCTATCCCACTAAGTGCAACATGCATAAGTCAATGCAACATAATAATAACATGCATACATCGAACATATACAATAGCAACATCATTTACAAACAACGAACAATTTCACAATCCTCAAGATATACAGTTATGTCAAGTCAATGGTCCTCTCATGGAACCCACACCCAAATTGTTAGCGTACTGGTACGTGGTACTCGATCCAATATTTATGTCGGACTGTGGCAACTGATCTCATGTTTATACCAAAACTTGGCAGCCGATCCAAGTTAGTATGTCAGAACGCAACACCCGATCCATTCAATAAGCCACAATCACAATCACAATGACAAGTATATTCTCCAAAATCGTACAATCAAGTCATGATTCATGACATTCATCATTCATCTATCCTCATTTACAATTAGTGTGATCAATAATGCAATATTCACATACATACATGTATTATAATGAAGCAAGAATAAACATACATCACACAATATGAAATCACAACCATCACCTACCTTGAAATAAGTTTGAAACCCCTAAGAAACTTGATTCTTCCCTTTCCGAATTCGTTCCGCTTGTTCTTGGTCTACAAACAATCACAATAATGTGAGGATCAATAAAAAACACCTAATTACTCGAATTATATCAATAATATCAATAATATCAATCCTAGGTCAAAACCTTGATCCCCATACCCAGATTAAGGTTTTTTCCACAATGATTTCTAGATCAAAACCCTCCTCCATCGATAATTACCCATTTGTGTACGTTCTACGGGTTAAGAAATTGATTCGGGGAATTAAAACCTTACCTTTTGCCTCAAGAATAACGAAAAATGATCAAGAAAACATCAGGGGTCGTCTCCTAGCTCTCAAAGTAAAAAAATGCATAATAAAATATTTTTGGGGTTTATTTTTGATTTAATTCGCGACTGTCCCACCACAACGGTACTCGCCCCGTTGCAGCTGCCCCGCCCTGGCGGGAAAATTCCGATTTAGTGGCATGCACGAAACCAGTGAGCAAATTTAATAATTTCAATACTCCCATTTCACAACACACCTTCAACCAACGACACTCAGAAACTACCCGTTCACTCCAAGATCAGTTTTGGGAGTTCTACTCACCCGAATTCAATTCCGTAAAGTCGTACGAGTTCCTTAGCATCTTAGCTATACACTCATGTGATCAAAATCATAATTAAATCACCCAATTGTTACCAGATTTCTCTAGACCTTACTGACTCCGATTTCATCCAAATCTGGACTAGGTTGGAAAATCCCAAGTTACTATAAAAAAGTTTTCCGGCCCAAAAATTTTCCCCGTTGGCTTTTCTATAACGACGGGAACCAGTCGTTAAAATAGATACCAATTTACCCATCATTCGTCCCCGAGTGACAAACTTAGGAAAATAGGCGAAGGAAGAATGGAGTAGTACCTGAATCAACGAACAACTGGGATACTTGTCTAGCATGTCCTTCTCGGTTTCCCAAGTAGCTTACTCAATTGAACGATGCTTCTATTGAATTTTCACAGACTTAATCTCCTTGGCACTCAGCTTTCGAACATCACGATCAAGAATTGCAATCGGTTCCTCCTTATATTGGAGGTCTTTCTCTAACACAATTGAGTCCCATTTGATGATGTAATCCCCGTCACCATGATATCTCTTCAACATGGACACATGAAATACCGGTTGAACTCTCGATAGGTTAGGAGGTAAGGCCAATCTATAAGCCACTTGCCCTACACCTTCGAGAACCTCAAAGGGACCAATGTATCGCACAATTAGCTTACCCTTCTTGCCAAATCTCATCACCCCTTTCATGGGTGATACCTTAAGAAGAACATTCTCACTAGTCTAAAATGTCATGTCTCTTACCTTATGATCCGCATATATCTTCTGTCTACTCTGGGCTGCTAGAAGCTTAGCTTGAATACTCCTCACCTTATCTTGAGCATTCTTCACTAAATCAACCCCTAAGGTTTCACATCTCCAGCCTCGAACCATCTTATGGGTGATCTACATCCCCTCCCATAAAGTGCCTTAAACGATGCCATATCTATGCTGGAGTGATAACTATTATTATAGGAGAACTCACACAAGGGTAAGAACTTATCCCAATGTCCTCCAAAATCAATCACACATGCCCTCAACATGTCTTCTAACACTTGAATAGTTCTCTCTGACTGCCCATCCATCTGTGGATGGAAAGTTTTACTAAAAGTGAGTTGTGTGCCTAATTAATCATGTAACTTCCTCCAAAACTTGGAGGTAAACTACGTACCACGGTCTGAGATGATAGAGAGGGGCACCCCATGCAACCTCACTATCTCTTTCACATAAACCTTAGCCAATTGTTCAACATTATAATCTATTCTTACCGGAATAAAATGGGTTGACTTAGTCAATCTGTCAACCACTACCCAAATAGAATAAAATTTTCCCAAAGTATTGGGAAGACCAACCACAAAATCCATGGCTATCCTTTCCCACTTCCATTTCAGAATTGGCATTTTCTGAAGCAAACGTGCAGGCCTTTGATATTCATGTTTTACTTGTTGACAATTTGACACTTAGCCACAAACTCCGCTATATCCTTCTTTATGCTCGGCCACTAATAAATTCTCTTTAAATCTCGGTACATCTTGGTCACAGCCGGATGAATGAAATATCACAAACCATGAGATTATGTCAATAATTTCTGAATCAAGTTGTAACACCCAAAAATTAGTAGGTTAAACTAGAGCCTAAACGTGAGGGTTAACATCAAGGGTTAAGGGTAATGGTTAAGGTTTTGGGTGAGGGCAATGGCTAGGGGGCCAAGGCTGCCTAAAAAGCACCTAGCCACTGCCCATCATGACTATGAGGGTCTTTATGACCCGTGGTGGCCACCACGAGTCGTGGTTCCACCCGTGGCCACCATAAGTCATGGTGCCACCATGGTCTTTCGCTGTTTCTTATGGCTTATGTTATGAATGCTACGAGGCTTGTATGAGGCTTTTCATAATCTTATACACCGTGTTGCATCCGGGGTGTAGGCTCGGGTCGTGAAAACCATAGTATCAAAGCACAAGATGTTGGGATGATTTTTAGGATGATGTATCACGTCTAGTAGAGTCTTTTTCATGAGTGTGAAGTGCGCCACATTTATGAATGAGAGGCTATAAGATGTTAGAAATACACTTTTTTCATTACTCTAAGTCGTGCCATAGAGTTTAACTTTATAAGATCTCTCTCCTACTTCTTATCAGATGCTCTTCAAGATGTGATTACTCGAAGGGCTAATGCTTTAAGGATAGAGGGAGAAAAGGTTAGTAATGATGCCAATTATGGCTATGTGACTAGATAGGACTTGATATGATAGATTTAGATGATATACTTTAGTATAGATGGGTTGCCTTATGGTTATGTATGTGTATTGGTAGAAAGTCATGATGAGTTTTAAGGTGTGTTGAAAGATCTGATGAATAAGGTGTTTTAGAAATGCCTAGATGTGTGAAGTGAGTAAACTTCTCTAAGAAGGGTAGAAGTGTAATTCGTCTTGGTTTACAATCATCTTGTGTGATGGGTGTGAAAGTTGAGTAATAACTTGCTCCGACCATAGAATTGAAAGAAATGAGGCTTAGAAGAGTCCGTATAGGCTTACTCCCAAGGGGGAGATGATGTGCCTAAATAGCAAGGTCGTTGAGTGTTTTTGATGTTCATGATTTAGGTCGGCTTGAAATTCTCACCTGAAGAGGTATGGTAAGTTTGGGAAGTTTAGTCCCGGTTTTGTAGGCTCATATGAGACCTTGAGTGGTATTTTAGTAAGGGTTTTAGTAGAGGATGCTACTAGAGTGGACAAAGGAGCCCTTCTGGATGAAGGCACCGGTATGTTGATAATTCCTTATAGATGTAAATATTTTATTAAGATCCTTATTCTAATTGTTAGATTGTCATATTAACCTTAGTATGGGTTTACTCCCAAGGGGGAGATAGTACGTTTACAAGGCAAGGTTGTTGAGAGTTTTGATATCCTTATCACTTTCTTCTATTCCTACTCAAGCTTTAGACAAAGAGTTCCTTGTGGCTTGTTTCATTTTTTGGAGTCATGTGTGATTATGTGTTTCCATGGTCTCCTTATGTTATGCATGTTCTTGATGAATTCATGTTTAATGAGAAAATGAGTTTTCATGATTTATATGTTCCTCATGTTGTAGTGCATTTAGTATGAATTGCCTATATGCTTCATGAAATGAATCGTTGAACATGCTTAAATGTGCTTTTGAGAGTAATTGCATAATGTGCTTAATGATGTTATGATGTTCATGAATTGAGTTGGAGAAGGTAGTTCCTCCAATGAAATTGTGAAATGTTGAAGTTTTCATGCATAATAGGTTGTTAGATGTAGTTCCTATTTCCTTGTGTTGCATTGAGTATGTTGAGATGGAGTTGATGTTTCCTCCTAAGATTTCAGCCTTATTTTGATTTTTCATGTTAATTTCGTTCGGTGTCTAAATCGTCATTCGAGGATGAATGTTCCCAAGGGGGAGATAATGTAACACCTAAGAAATTAGTAGGTTAAACTAGAGCCTAAACGTGAGGGTTAACGTGAAGGGTTAAAGTTTTTAGGTGAGGGCCATGGCCAGGGGGCCAAGGTTGCCTAAATAGCACCTAGCCACTGCCTACCATGACCATGAGGGTCTTCACAACCCGTGGTGGCCACCATGAGTCGTGGTGCCACCCGTGGTTGGTGAGGTAGTATGCTTCCAAGGCTTCCCTTCACGAGCTACTTCACGGCTCGTGGTGAAGACCATTGTAACATCCCAGAAATTAGTAGAATTAACTAGAGCCAAGAGCTAGGGTTCTAGAGTAAGATGTTAAGGATTAGAGTCATAGATGAGACTTTACGTGCTTAGAATGAGGGGTTTAGTGGTTGAACGTCAAGTCACGTCTTACAGCCCGTAATCTTATAGACTAACCCAGGTCTTAGTTTGTGGGGTTGTCAAGCCTAGGGAATGGGTAAGAGCCTAATCTATCAAGGTAGTGTGAAGGAGAACTTGTTCTTCTTTGGGTCTTGTTGGTGATTGGGCAGCATGATCGCCCAAGTGACTTGGCGAGGCACCAAAGTGCACTTGGGGTCACCTAGTGGGCTGTCCCCATGGCCTAGCTACTGGTTCATTGGGTGAGCTAGGTCGGGGATCGCCAACCCGTTTGGCGCATCGCCCAAAAGACTTCCCCATCGCCTAGTGGGCTGTCCTTTTAGGGAGCTTACTGAAAATTTAGGCAAGCCAAGGGCCATTAGGCGAGTCGCCTAGTGCCCTTGGCGAGCCATGAGGGGTAAAAGGGTGAGTAAAGTCGTGAAGGCTAGTAAAGTTTAAGTTAAAACTTTAAGGTCCTTAGTTCTTTTCCAAAGTTGACCCTACATTATTTTATTCCCTTCCTATCAAGTATATAAGCTTATTAGACCTAATTTTACCTCAATTAAGTCATTCTCCCTAGAATCCAAAGAAAACCCAACTTCATCCCCTCCAAAGAATATTTCTCTTTCTAGAAAACTCCCATTGAAGAAAAAGATAAAGCTTGAAGCTTGGGTCAAGAACAAAGTCCATTGTTGAGAGCTTGTGCTAGGGCTTTGATTAAAGGTATGTTTAGCTTTTCATCTATGGGTTCTTCCACCCATAGAGTCCCCTAGAAATTCCCCAAATTTGTGAAGAGGAACCCCAATATAAGCTAGGGTTTCTTCCAATGTGTGGGTATAGTTGGGTATGACTCCAATTGGTTGGATAATACTTATGTATGATTAATTTAGTGTTAATTTATGATATTATGATGAATTTATGTGATTTCCATGATCACCCTAGTCTAATTAATGAAGATGATTTATGTGGGTTATTGTCATGGATGGTGAAATTGAAGGTCAAGGTGATCTTCTAGAATTAATGCTTTGACTAGTAATTTTCTAGGTCTAGAACCTATATGCATGAATTGATTTAGAATAATGTGAATATGATGGTTCTTGAGTAGTAATGCTTGGGATTGATCTTACATGATGAATTGTGACTAGAGTCTCTTGATAAGGCAGAATATGACTAGAATTTCTTAAAGATGAATCTTATGACTTGAGTTTATTGAAACGTAGATATGACTGATGATAGAGTGAAGTAAAGCTTTGAGAGTAAGGCTTGTAGTCATGAAGATTGCACTGAGTGGATATTGTAAGGTGGAAGCTCTCCTCATGTTAGGCCGGGTTTATATTAACACCTTCCTTATCCCATAACTATGTGCCCACATAGGTTATATCTAGTGGATCCACCTAAGCTAAATTATCGATTCTACCTTAGGCAGGTAGACCAACTTTTTTCGGTATGGGACTGATGAGTCCACGATTTAAACTCATTTAAGGATTTATTTTAATAGATTTAGTGTCCTCAAATGCATATTTTGTGCCAATAACTGATGTAAATCCTTGAATTTCAGGTATTTGGATTGAGGAACAAAATATGGATACTATTGAGCAAAAAGGAACAAGACAGCTAAAAGAACGAAGGAAAGAAGGCCTGAGGATTGCCTAACCCATTAGGCGAGTTGCCGAACGTCCAGGGTCTCACCTAATGTTCTAGAGTGCCAAGCCCTGAAGGAGAAAATCTAGTCGGCTAGAGAAAAGAGCAGACGATGTGTCACCGAATGGTTCCGCAATGCAGTGCCATATCACCCAAAAGTGACAGAACCTGAAGATGCTGCAGACAAAAGCAAAATGGCGATGAAAATGACCAAAGGGCGGATCGTCGATTGGATTGACGATCCCGACTAACTGCGCCGACTGGACCTTCGCAGCACACTTTTTGACAACTATAAATACTTATTTAAATTCTTAGCTTAGTATCTGATTAGTTGTTGAATCATATTATTATTCAGTGTTTGAAGTTTAGAGCTGAGAACTGAATAGAGAGACAATATTTCCTTAGCTTTGAAGATTTGAACATTTCCATTTTCTAAGAAATTAGAAGTGGGTGTTGAAGATTCTTCATCTTAGACCTTAGTAAAGACAATATCAATCCTACCTAGTTGATGGAAACACGAATTGGTAACGATTTTTACCTTTTTACTATGTCTAGCTAAAACCCCAATTCTTGGGGTGTGATTATGGGTTGATTTAACTGCTAGGTATTGTTAATTGATAGTTTATTTGCTATTTAAAAGTGATTTCGTTCAGTAATTGTGGTTGAATTTAATGGGTTATAGTTGCAAATACAATCTTAACTTCAGTTTTTGACTTGCACGAGAGATAGGTTTTAAAACCAAAATTACTGAATCGATGGTCTGTGGGTATTGGGTTGTCATGGGTTCAGCTCGAGAGAGTGAATCCTAAACCCTTTTCCACACATTCATAGAGAGTGAATGGACTAAAGCGGAGGTTGTGCTTCATTGCTGCTTATTGGTGTTCGAGAGAAAGTAATTTGATTCGGGGTAAATTGTTCAAGAGAAAGTTTACCCCACTAAAGTCTAGCTTATTCACTGATTTGTAATTGTTTACTATTAATTGCAATCACCCGGTTGTTTACCTTAACCCATAATCCAATCACATCCCAAGAATCTCGTCTCCATATTCGTATTTTTGTGTTATTGCTGTTTTAGTTGATAATACAACTAAAACCCCTTGATATTTGACACTTGTGTCACCTGTAATTTAAACCATGATTTTATTCGTAAATGTTTTTGGCTATGATTGACTAGAGCATATTCTTACTTGCCAATTGATTCTCAATTAAGAACCACTCCCTTGGGACTCGACCCCAACTCACTTAGTTGGGTTATATTACTACTCACGATTGTTGACACTTAGTATTGGATGAAGTGTCCTGATACGTGAAATCAAAATGGCACCGTTGCAAGGGAGTGGTGTTATTTGAGAATTTTTAGTTAATTTGAATTTTGTTCTTGTTAGTTATAGTGATACTTACTTAATTTTTAGTTTTGTTTTGCTTGTTTGTGTGTTAAATCAGAAAGTATGAGTGTGAACGGCAACAATGGCAGCCAAATAGGCCATCAAGATGACATTGGAAAGCTCAAAGATGTCAATGAGCCTCATGCTAATGACCCCCCATCTCATGGGTGGTATTGGTGCCATTTGCTTGCCTCCGCAGAAGGGAATACGGTGTTCCACATTACGAGTACTATGTTGCAACTCTTGCAACTAAATGGGCTTTTCAGTGGGTTGGCTCATGAGGATCCTCATGAGCATATTAGAAATTTCATAGATGTATGCGGACCGTTCTCCTTCAAGAATATCTACCAAGAATCGGTCCAACTGAGGTTGTTCCTGTTCTCTTTGATGGGAGAAGTGTATAAGTGGCTGGATGAATTGCTAGGTGAATCAATCACTTCATGGGAGGAGTTGGTCACCGCATTTCAAGTGCGATTTTCCCCTCCTTCGAAGAAGATGACTCTTTGAGACAACATTCAGAGCTTCAACCGTCTAGAGGTCGAGTCTATTCATGAAACTCGATTGCAATTCAAGAAGTTGGCGCTTCAATACCCAGCCCATGGCTTGCCTGATAACATGTTGCTGCAGTATTTTTATCGGAGTCTCGACTCGGTAAATAAGGGTGTTGCTGACCAACTTTCTCCGGTAGGTTTGCTGCAGCAACCTTATGTGATAGAGGCTCAACTCTTGGATGTCATGACTACCATAAAAAGGGCGTGGTATACCCGTGAACACAAAGTCTCACCTCTCACGTTTAAACTAACCAAAGAGCAGATGGAGAAATACCAAGAGAGGGACCAGAACATGGCCAAGATAATGACACAACTTGACATTTTATTATAAATGTCATATGAGCTGGTGGTCGAAGTGTCAATGCAGTGGGTGTCGGGTGTGCTAATCCGGATGAGTTCAAGTTTGAGGCCTTGTATGAAGAGGTGAATTTCCTAGCCAACCAAGGCGGTGGTTATCGTTCAAACTACCCGAGGCGGGGTGGTAACCAAGGTTGGAATAGGTATGAAGGTTGGAAAGATCGAGATCGTGAATGGAGGAACCGTAATCCAAATTGGAATGATAGGGAGAAGGATCGGCATGTGCCTCCCCACAAGTGCCAAAACCCAAATGATTCGGAAGATGGTCAGTATGAGGATATGATTTCTCGTATCCTTAACAAAGTTAAGGGGTCGGACAAGATCTTGAAAGAGATGAAAGAAGATGTGTTGACCTGTAACCAGACCATCACCTCCCATTCAGTGTCGATCAAGCAGTTGGAGACTTAATGGGTCATATCTCGTCTCATTTGAACCCGAGACAGCCAGGGGGTTTGCCTAGTGATACTATTACTAACCCCAAGAATGAGGTTCTAAGTGTGGACTTGCGTCGTGCCACGATGTTAACTAAGGTGCTGCTTGGGAGACAACCCAAGTTTTATTTTCTTTATTTTTAAGTTTAGAATAATGATGTGTTGAATGTGCAGGTCAAAGTGTGGAAAGTGTTTGAAAAGTGTAGGGTGGCGAGCTAAAGGTCCAGTCGGTGAATCACCGAAGAGGTCGGAGATGCCGACTCAGACCGCCATTAGACTCAAGACAACTTTAAAGTGGAGTCTGGAAAAATCGGTGAGCCTAGGAAATTAATGGCGAGTCGCTGATCAGGTCGGCGATCCCGATCTAAGTCGCCGTTTGGACCCCCACATCAACTGAGAGTCCTGTAAAACTCAGCGAGGTAAGTGACCGCTCGTTGTGTCACCGAGTAGGTCGGCGATCACAACTAATGTCGCCGAATGGGCGAGACTTGGACAGATTTTAAAGGCCAAAGGTTTAAACTTTCAAACTCTTTCACTTTTCCTCACTATTAATCTCCACAAACTCACACCCGCACTTTCGTTTCTATATTTTTGAATTTTTAGAATATGTTAATTGTTGATTTGTGCTCGGACTAGGATTACATTGCAACATAGCATTTCAATCTTATCTTATCTTAATCGACATAAAAAGTTGGTTTTCCAAACCCCGAGTTTATTTTTATCAAAGTTGTACTCAATTGCAACAATATTATCTTGTTGTCGTGTGCTGGGCCTCTCTGATAGGATTAGAATGTTTGAATGCCTATTTTAATTTAATAATCTTGCTCGTATTGTCTATATTGTCGAATTCCCGTAAGTTTGTGCCTTAAAATCTATTAAATCTTGTGGGGTTGCGCTTGCATGTTGATGGGTCTAGTTGGGTAAAGTCTAAGTAACTCGTAGTTGTGCCAAACAATGTAATTTTCCCAATGATAAAGCGGGTAACGTCTTTCTTAAGGGAAAACGTCATTAATTGACCAAATTTGGAAAAATTGGGAGAAGTCTGAGTATCCCGGGGTGATGGGAGTTATGGGTCTTGCTTTAATTTAACTAGTGCATGCTTTGATTTTGTTTTCGGGGGATTTTGTAGGATCCTCATAAGAATATTAGAAATTTCATGGATGTATGCGGACCGTTCTCCTTCAAGAATATCTCCCAAGAATCGGTCCAACTGAGGTTGTTCCTGTTCTCTTTGATGGGAGAAACATGCAAGTGGCTGGATGAATTGCCAGGTGAATCAATCACTTCATGGGAGAAGTTGGTCACCGCATTTCAAGTGCGATTTTTCCCTCATTCGAAGATGATGACTCTTCGAGACAACATTCAGAGCTTCAACCGTCTAGAGGGCGAGCCTATTCATGAAACTTGACTGCAATTCAAGAAGTTGGCGATTCAATACCCAGCCCATGGGTTGCCTGATAACGTGTTGCTGCAATATTTTTACCGGAGTCTCGACTCGGTAAATAAGGGTGTTGCTGACCAACTTTCTCTGGGAAGTTTGATGCACCAACCTTATGTGATAGCTGCTCAGCTCTTGGATGGCATGAGTACCATAAACAGGGTGTGGTATACCCGTGAAGACCTAGGCTCCCCTCTCACGTTTAATCTAACCAAAGAGCAGATGGAGAAAGACCAAGAGAGGGACCAGAACATGGCCAAGATAATGATACAACTTGACATTTTATCTAAAAATGTCATGGGAGTTGGTGGTCGAAGTGTTAATGTCGTGGGTGTCGGGTGTGCTAATCCGGATGAGTCCAAGTTTGAGGCCTTGTATGAAGAGGTGAAATTCCTAGCAAACCAAGGTGGTGGTTATCGTTCAAACTACCCGAGGCAGGGTGGTAACCAAGGTTGGAATAGGTATGAAGGTTGGAAAGATCGAGATCGTGAATGGAGGAACCGTAATCCAAATTGGAATGATGGGGAGAAGGATTGGTATGTGCCTCCCCACAAGTGCCAAAACCCAAATGATTCGGAAGGTGGTCAGTCTGAGGATATGCTTTCTCGTATCCTTAACAAAGTTAAGGGGTCAGACAAGATCTTGAAAGAGATGAAAGAAGATGTGTCGACCCGTAGC